>MU224422.1:5546708-5562021 GCA_018584345.1 Thuja plicata
TTACTAAAAATAGAAAGTTTCCATAAATAGCAGCTCTGCACAAGGTAGCCCTTATTGAAAAGAAAACAGAAATATTTTTGGGTGATGCAAGATTGCCCTTACACCCAGGATGCTCCTGCATCAGATATAGCCCTAGAAATTTGTATTATGTTAGTGTACTTTACCTAACATGCTTAAATAAAATATTTTTTTTGCAATAAGGTCATATATGACCCCCCTTAAGATGGAAAAACAGGATTATTTTGAATTCTTCAGGAAAAGAGGAACAAGGATAAAGGACCTTTAACAACAAGGAGGTATCCCACAAGCAACACCTGGTCCAATCCAAAGAGGTCATAGCTCTTATGAGTTCAAGGAAGGGACAAATAAAAAGAGATACCAAGTGACAAGCATAAAGAAAACCTTTTGAAGGGTTCTAAAAAGAGACCTTGAGTAAGAAGGGAAGAATTCACACCTTCCCCAATACTAGTTAAAGGGATTATTGAGGAAGGATGACATACTTTAAGCCCCCAAGTAAGGGATTCATTTACCATGGATACCCAAGTGAGAACAAAGAAGAGGTTATAATCAAGGATACATACCTATTATATAAGAGATAGTCCCTAATATAAACAAATAATTATACGTAAGATTGGATATCACTTGATAAAAAAGTGCCACTGAACCAAGAGAAAAGTGGATCCTTAATAAAAGGATGAGAGATTGACACACTACCCTTGCCGCCCAAGCGTAGAGGCAAGAATGAGAATAAGGACTATTATGTTGCTCACAAAGTATGATCATACTTGAAATTATACCACCATGAAGGAAAATGAGCCCTCAATGGAGAGGCTAACAATGTCACATAGTGTGGAGTGACATAATAGGAACTTAAATTCTATTTGAAGTAATCATAATTGAAAATTAAATCTTTACGACATGTTCTTTTATCATTAGTAGTGATATTTTATTAATATTCAAAGGGAAATTACATAATAGCATCTACATATAGCTTGTAGAAAATATTAACATAAAAACCAACTCCTATCAGAGCCCATATCTCATTCATTGGCCCTATAGCAACTTGCTATAAATATTAAACCCTATTCATACCTAGGGAGCATAAAACTCAACCTTTTTACATGTCCATATTACATTAAACCCCACTAAAATAACTATCTTTAAATATACTACATCAAATATACCAAAAGAAGGCTTTATTCCACAGTATGTATCTTCATCATAAATATGGTTGTCTCAATTTGTGAACATCCTTTTCAGGAACTAACATCAGTTTCTCTGCCTCTGCATCAACACAAAAAATAACTGTCTACCCACACATTCAAATCACAGACCTGAGTCTGCTCTGGGTAGTGAGTAAGATAATCTCACTTTTAATGTAAAGATTTACATTCATTAGAAGAGTGGTAATGATATTATTGATGCATGCAAAAGGAAGATTCATAAGGTTTTGGCTAGGCTTCTTCTTTTGTTTAGGTCGATTAATTAACTTAGTGCAAAGAAGGTGAAGAAAAATGATTTCTTGATTATGGCTAGGTATAGAAGAAAGGTTAGAGGACAAAGGATAAGATGTTGACAAAGGAGAAGGTTGAAAAACCCTTGAAGATGCAAGTGTAGGTTTCTCATGACTCATCACCTTTTTGCACATATCCTAAACTATGTTGGAGATTATGAGTCGAATTGTTAGGATAATCAGGTTGAATAAATGTTACGTTGGGCCCCTTAAAGGGTCTTGTGTTAAGAATAAGAACTTTGTATTCACCCATAAAAGATGGCATAAAGTCCAATGACCCCAAATCATTTTCTAAAAGGGTGCTTCTAGGAGAAAAAGTATCTTTAAGAGGATAAGATATGTTTTTTTTTAAATGGTGTAGGAATGGATGCAGAATCAGATTTAGTTTGTATGAAACTCTGTGATTTATCAATAGCGACAAGGGTACACATGCTATTTTTATAGATGAAATTTACTTTGTGATGGATATTTTAAGGAATGGTGTGCATAGCGTGTCACCATGGTCTTCCTTAGAGAATATTATAATTAAGAGTATTAGGCATGACATGAATAGGAGTAGGTAAAATGACAAGACCTACTTAAATAGGTAAAGTAATAATACCCACTCATTTACATGCTATCAATCACATTTGGTTTTTGATTCATATAGGGTTTTAATCTAACATGATAGGGTAGATCTCTTAATTACATTTATGCATTTCATCTCATAGCAATTTAGAGATACTATAGATTAATGAGCATGCACTCATATCTCTATTATATTAGTTATCTTTGGAGGTAGAAATCACCAAAATGGGATGTTGACTAAGGGAAACCCCTTTATAGCCACCCAAACACACATTTTTATATTTGCAGGTGTAGAAGAGAAAGTGGCCCTCTTCTTTGTGGCATTTCTAGGTCTACCCTTTTAAGTCCTAGTTAGAGGGAAGAGGATTCCCTAGGTGATCTCTTCCCCCAGAATCAACCCAAATTTAGGCAAGGCATAGGTGTCAGTAGTGAGAGTTCATATCCAAAAGCTTACTTGTTTGCGCAGTCCTAGAAGTCAAAAAGTTAGATTTATATCAACAAAATCCCTATTTGATTCACAAGTGCACACAACTTCTCCTACATTCCATCTTGTACATCATTTACACTTTTAGCAAGGTTACTTATCTTTATATTCATTCATTTACATAGGAACCTATTGAACACTTGGATTATTGAGAGGGGGGGTGAATCAATATTCCCTTGAACTTATTAAAACTTTTAACCACCCATTCACTTAACATAAATTAAGTGCAAAAATTAAAATAAGAAAAAATAGAAACATGTATCACCATATTTATATGTGTGATATCCAAGTCTGGAAAAACCGCAAAGAGGATGAACTCTCAAATATTATGTAACTAGTTACATGGGGTGGCTCACTGCTGGAAGGGGCTCACTACTCAAAATATAACCTCACTATCGAAAGGTGGCTTACAACCAACAATAAGAAAATGAATTATTAGGATTTCATCTACCATATACAGGAGATACAGTTATACTAAGGTACATAATCACTTTCACATTTACTGCCCATTTTCTGCTCTACAAGATCTCCTTTTACATTCACTATTATTCACATATACAAAAACTATATGCAAGATACATCTATTTTTTCCTTTCCAAGAAAAATAGATATATATCATTTGAGTTTTCTTCAATTCGGACCAACTGAAGAGGGTTAAACCCAAAATCCTTTACACATTATGTCCAATATAACTCTTACCAAACTAGAGACATCAGCCAAAAATAGAATTAACTTTCTCATGAATAAAGAGATGAGCAGGAATAAGGTTACCATTATACTTCCATTATTTTTGGATAAGACCAGACCAAAAACTTCATTTTTCATTGTTATAGTATATAGGGAAGGTAATTACCAGACCCAAAAATAGTTCTGCAACTTGACATATCGGATAATGATGTTAGATCAAAGGTAACACACAATCCCAAAAACCTACATGAGCACTCTTACCATACCAAACCAATTCGGATCTACACATATATCAGACCATGTTGGTACCATACTAGAATAAAATGAAATCAAGTCATTGGACCGCCAAACCAAAATAGTGACATCAATGACAACATTTTGACAATCTCCCCCTTTTTCATATGAAAACATGGAGGTAAAAAACTATATCTATAAAAGTGTATATCTATACATTCATATAGTTTTACAATACTACTATTGCATATATTACTCTTAACACCATATATATACATCACTCCCCATTTGACATTAATGGAAAAGGGTGAATCCCAAAGAGAAACCAAAAAAATGAGAGCAGAACATAAACTCCCCCTAAGGGAAAAATAAGTTAATAGGAGGATCATTTAATATTTTGAATATGTGCGGTCCATGCACCTTTATTATTGTCCTAGTACAGAATCACATCCATCATAAGATCAATATGCATATGAAGATATACCAACATGTTTTGTGCTTCATCTAAAGTGTCTAGATAAAAATAAGTGACTTGTCATGCATTGAAAGGGCACAATTCATTAGTGATATGCACTCACTGCACATGTCTCTAAGCTGATTCAAGGGAAGGATAATTTCATATCTCTTTTTTGTACCTAAAAGTGGGTGTTGTGAAGTTCTTCAAAATTTTATCTTCCAGAATTGGTAAGATCTTGAGAGAGACAAAATTTGGAAATGCTTGATGAATTTTGTTCTCAAGCATCAATTTATTTTCTAATACTCTCGGTGCCCTCCAGCCACTATAAACTATAAAAATATAGTGAATTTCCATCATCAAGGCATGTCTATCTTCATGTAACCAATTAAGAGAGAAACTTATGTGCATCTGTTCATTTTCCTTTTAATTTGTTTAATTTTTTCTCTTTCTCGTCTACTTTCTCATTGATTATTTTTTCTTCTAGGAAGGCTAAACGAATTTTGCAATGATCTTATTAACAATTTTCAATTTTCAATTTTGGGGGTAGAAGGATTGATGGGACATACTAAAATAGCACTCTAAAGTAGAGAAATTATCTCACCAATAAATTTATCCTTTGTCTGAAGATAATTCAACAAATCTTTCTTTCCATAATCCATAATACCTTCTCCAACCTAAAATTTGTTCACCCAATCAACCTTTGAAAAAACAATCATCAATTTAGACAAATTGACTAGTCAGAAAGATAGAGGGGAAGCAAGTAACTCATCTAAGGGATCATCAATAACACTAGAGTTAGCATCCTTATCTGTCATGATTACATCCTCTTCATTCTTCTTCTCAACTTTTGATTCCTTCATTCTCCCTTCTCCTTGATCTTCCACATTCTCTTCCTCTTCAACTTCTAGAACAGTGTTGTCTGAAGACACAAAAACACCTTCAGGTTCATATGGAGTGGAATAAAAATTTATGCTAACATCTTCTAAAATTGTGTCATCAATAGCCACGTTTTGTATGAAACCTTCAATAGGGACTTCTTTGGGCACATCAAAATATGTGTCAATATTAACACTTGTAATCATACCAAGATTATTAGTCATAGACCTAAGCATCTGTATAGTTTTTTTTTTCAACTTTTCTCTAACTTATTTCTCATCCTCCATAAGGATATTTATCAATTTGTTGGTTCTAAATATGGTTTTACTAATTTTAGAGAGTGAGGCTTTGTTTTATTCACAAATAGACTCCCCAACAATCTCAAGAGAACATTTCTTAATTTCTCAATTTTATTTTATATAATTCTTCTAAAGTGCATCTAATGTTGACCAGATTTCTTGAGGAATATCGTCTTTAATTTTTTCTAAGATATCATCCAACTTAACAGAATACTGTATAAAATCTTTCACTATATATTATTTATCTTCATCACTTACATTAGGGTATAAATTACCTATCTCTTTTATGTTTCCTTCTTGTGTAATAGATTCAAATAAAGTACCTAGATCCAAGGGTTCCTTGATTTCTTACCTTTCCTCCTAACTTGAATTTGAAATTATTCTGGCTCTTCTTCTTCTTCTTCAGCATTTGACCCGGCATTAATATATCCTTTATTAGGTTTGGCTTATCCTTCATGAGAAGAGTAGAGGAGGTTAAGTATTTCTTCCTCTTTTCCCAAGTTTCTTGTAAGACCTTGTCTTCAATAGGAGTTCTAGAGGAGCTAGATAGAATCTTGAACCTTCTGATACCTTTAGATTATTTAGGTGTAATACAAGTTTTCTTACATGATTCATCAATGACCTTTCATATCTTACTTTCCCAAAATTTCTTGGTAAGTTCAAGAGGAACTTCCATGGATTTTTCTTGTGCAATTCCAAATCTTCTTTGAGTCTAATCTATTGGGCTCTCTAACAATACCTTAGCCAATCCTTCTAGCACATCTTAATTAATTTCATAACCTAGAGCCAGAATCTATATTGTTCGGGGAATAATAGCCTCCATTATATATTTATCTGTGCAGATAAGAAAAGTAATAACATCTCCATACTTCTCAACAATTTATCTAGGGATCCTTTCCCTTATTTTTATTTGGATTTGAAAGACTAAGAATAAAGAGATAAATACAACCTCTTGAGCATCATTTTCTAGAAATATTCTTAGTATTATTCAATCTAGTGAGAAACGGGCCTTTTTGATTCCCAAAATACTCTGCCTTGACTGTGTACCTCTTGCAAAAAAATAGAAGATAATACATAAATATAGGGTTCCATATTTGAACACATGCTTCTTTTCATTGCACTAATTCCAATTTTCCAGAAATTTTTGTTTTAACAGTTTCCATAGATCATAGTTTGTATTCTTCTCAATTATATCATAAGCCATATTGACTATCATAGAAGAAATAGAGTTATCCCAATTAGTAAAATAGATCTTATTACTTATCATCAGGGATGTATACTTAAGAGAAAGAATCTCAATGGTACTAATGGACAGAGAGCTTCTGTCAAAGATTTCCTGAGTTAATTATACAACATCCTTATTCTCCATGGCCTTAGGCACTGGAAGAGCACTAGAAACATTCTAACCAGTAATGACCTTCACTAAATTCCTAGTAATCTAACATGTTTTCTCAAGCCATTAAAACATATCGTGAAATCTACTCATCGCATTTTTAACCAATTCATTATTGTAATAGAAATTAGGAAAATGATTTCAAACATCTAATTTATTATCAACTAGGGCATGATATTCAAATTTTACCTCAAAATCATCTCTGGTCACCTTATCAGTCAATAAATTCACCAACATGTTGTGATTGAATTATTTAAGCTTCACATGAATGTAGGCTCTAATATCTTCTGTCAACACAACCCCAGAAGGAACGCTTGGGAGGGTTTCCACTGGATCATTTTCAAGTGCCTTGTGTGGATAAATTTTGAGACTTGGTTGAGGCTCAACATTTACATCAACAACAATAGGAGTGCTCATTTTTACAAAACATAAAATTTAAAAATAAAAATACCTTTTATTGAGAAAACCCTAACCTTCAGATCACCTTAATTGCTCCTTCAACTTTCTTTCTCTTTGTGTGAGAAAATAACTTAGTAAAATATCCTTTTATCCATTTTCATCTACTTGCAAGTAATAAATGAGGAGAGAGAAAAATGAGTTATCCATCACTTAGCCTATTTTTGTGGTGACTTGTTAGAAATTTGTATTCAACCATGAATCAATGCATTTTATCGGAGGCTTCACACATTACCATGTTGTTACTATAGCCTTACTTTCTATGGCAGGGGACATAAAACATTTATTTCTTTTCTCCCCATAAGACAAAGTCATATGCTCTTTAATTACTAGAAGAGATGTCTACATCCAATTTGGGTGCATCCACAAATTATTTCTTTCTCCAAATCTTCTTCATCTCTTCCTTCACAACTTCCACAATGATTTATTTTACTACTTCTCTTGTCTTGACTTTCTATCTTCTACACTCTCTTGCAATGCGTATGTATTTTTTGTAGTTGTAACATCTAATGTATTTCTTTGAAGTTGCCTTAACTTGCACTAGTTATCTTTATGCCCATACAAATTGCATACATGGAAGTAACATTTAAAGTTATTAGCATGATTCCTACATTGACTAGCATTATGACCATATCTATTATAAATGTAGCGTCTACCATTTGTATTCATATAGTAAACTTATTTATGACTTATCTTGTTACAGTTAGAATAATAGCCACAAAAAGAAGTATTATTTATACTTACCAATTGTTTGACCAGTCACTTACCTTTGTCCTTGGTAAATTTTTCTTCTTTATCTAAAGAGGTTTCCTCTTTGTTAAGTGAGTCCTCACCAATCTAACATCCTAAGCCTTATTTGATTGTTCGAGATCTCTGCACAACCATTATCTTGTCAAGCTTATTTGAGCTCTCCTTAAATTCGTCATCTTGTTCCTTGTATTTCTCTACATCTGATTTTAGATTTTTTACTTCTTTCTCAATCTTTTTACTTTCCTATGATTTTCATTTAATTGTGTTGTTTAGATTCTCCTTGATTCTTTCATTTTCATTGCTTTTGGTTTTCAACATTGAGATAGTATTATTAGGTTTCTTAAGCTCTTCATTTACTTCCTTATATATATTTTTGAATTTTTTTAATTTTCTCCTTTAGCATTTTGATGCATTCATCTACCACTCAGATATTCTCTTTCAAATCTCTATTTTCACCTTCAATACTCTCTAGATCTTCAAGAGTGGTTCTGAGCTTCTCACGAACATCAATAAATCTTTCTTGACCCATTAGTTCATTTTTTTTGGATCACCTTCAAGTTGTTAGACTCTTCTAAATGACCAAGATCTTATACCAATTGTTGAACACCTAAAATACTAAGAGGGGAAGGGTGAATCATTATTCTCTTAAACATATTAAAACTTTTAACCAACCATTCACTTAATATAACTTAAGTGTAGAAATGAAAAAAATGAAAAACACAAACATATAACACCATATTTATAAGTGGAAAACCTAGGTCAGGAAATCCATGGAGAGGATAAACTCTCAAATTTTATGTAACTAGTTACAAGGGTTGTCTCACTATCGGAAGGGGCTCACAACTCGAAATATAATGGCTCAATGTCTGAAGGTGGCTTGCAGTCAATATTACAAAATTGAACTGTCATGATTGTATCTATCATATGCAAGAGATACAATTCCACTGAGGTACCTAATTGTTGAACAAATAGAATAACTTAGAGGGGGGTTGAATTGGTTATCCATAAACACTTGTAAAAAATTTAATGAACTGGTAAGCACTTAAACAATTCATAAACTTAAAACAAATATGAACATGAAAGCACAAAGCCATAAACACAATGAACACCATAATTTACATTGAAACCCAAACTAGGAAAAACCATGAAGAAGCTGATTCTCAAGAAACTAAACACCAGTTAAGGTGACATCTATTAAGGTGATTTTTACAATGAGCCTACTATCACTTTTCTCACTATGGGTTGGCTCACTAATGGTCGGTCTCACTAGCCTTACACAAAAGATGTATTACAAAATTTTTACTGACAAAATGTGAACTAATAAAATGACATATGTCTATGCATGAAATAGCTTCAGTTCAAAGCACAGTAATCACTAACAGCAAAAATATGATACAAATATTTTTCCAGCAACTATCAAACCACTACAACACAGTATGTAAGACCTCTTTGTACAAAAAAAATTCCTCACTTAACTTCCTTTTTCTTACACACCACTACCATATATACATGAAACAAAGTCTTGCACTATATCACCTTCAGATCTCTATTTTGCATACACACCATACTATTCCACACCACACTAATACAAAAAGATATCTCTATTTATATACATTCAATAGGATAATCACAATGATGACATGTAACTGATTGAATGTTGACAATGTTAAGTTGAAGATATGCAAGGCATTAAATCAATTAATGGTTTGTATTTTCATTGATGTCAACTTGATATCATCTATATGATCATGTACATAATTCCAAAGACTTCAGAGAACCAAAGGAACAAAGGTTATACTTCTAGCAATACATAAAAGTCATGTATTCACTAAGTAAAAAATAACACCAATAGAGTGTACACCGACAGATAGAGAAAAGATGACAAGTCACAGTGATACCTGATGACTAGAAGAACAGTGTTTCCCGATGAAGAAAAACCACAGAGTGCCTGATGAGAAAAGTCAAAAGGTTGCCCGACAAGAAAAGTCAAGGTTTCCTGACGAGTAAATTTCCAATGATGCCCGATGGACAGAGATCACGAAGCTAACTGGAGTCTCACCGACGGAACTCTCAGTTGTCACCAATGACTAACTGTAGAGTTGACCGACAGAATAGAGAGTTCATAAAATGACAAAATATCTAGCTGGCATAGCTAAAAGATAGACTTAACTAGTTTTTTTCTTTGTTTTATTCGACCAGAGTTAAGTGATTGATTTAAAGATGATTTGTACAGTTGGCAAGAAGATTTCTATGAGACAAATCAGGAATTATGCTTTAAATTTGATTGGCTGGATTGTTTTTCACGCCAAGAATCAAGAATCAAGAAAATGAATATTATGTCTATATAAGATACAAGCTTAATTCATTTCCATATTATTCATGAATGAAAAGGGGATTAAGGGGAGTGAATAGAAAGAGGATGTTGAAGAGAAACTGATGAAGAACAACTTCATGCAGTCCTGATCAAACAAGATGAAGAAGAGCTAAGGAATTTTGCAGACACCGACGAATAGTGAGCACAGCATCACAAAGCAAAAAGAATGGAGCACAAGGATTGAATTGATACATTGATCAGAGAGGTAATGTACTTAAATAGACCTAAAAATCTGCAATTCAAAGTTGCATCATGAATAGGTCATAGTATTTCAGTTTAACCATTGAAGCATCAAGTCTCTTAACCGAGAAAGACTTAATAGTATTCTATAAATTGAGGTACAACCCAAGGACATACACCTAAGATCGATTTAGATTTGGTTAAGTTTATGATCAGATATAAGGATTTGAAGACTAACAGACAATAGAGAACAGTGACACGGAATAGTTGGACACCAGTGAACAATAAGGGAGTATGAATTGGACTCCAGGAAATTGAAGTTGTATTTTTGTTATTGATAGTCTATACTTTGACTATGCAAGAGCACCGACTATGCATTTGATATTTACTATATTAAATGTATTTTGTATTGAAGGCCAACTTAGTACTATTTGTAATATTTATTCTGAGAGCCGACTTTGTAAAGTTAAAAATATATATATGTAAGATATTTTTGGTAAATATTTGGTGTTGTGATCAAGTGAAGGATATGCAGAGCAAACATGCAAATGGCAGAGCAGAGAATAATAGAGCTATAAAGGAACCATCAAAGCATTTGTGATTATTGTTTTTGTTCATCACTGAGAACCTTTTGTAACAGAATTGCATTTTAAGAGATGTAAGCTCATTGGCCCCTAACAGGGTGTTGTGAACCTTTAACAGGGTTGTTATTCCTTTAACAGGGAAATGTACTATGTAATATTCATCTCCTAATAGGGCTAGGTCTCCTTATAGGACATTATACTTTAGTACATGCTTGTGGGTATCATCCCCACCAGGTTTTTCTCTTGGCTAGGGTTTCCTCATAAACAAATCATGGTGTTATGAGTTCTGTGTTATTTTTTATGTTCTTTCATTTACTACAATTGTATGGTTAATGTTCAAGTGGTTGAAGAATTTAATTAACTTTTATAATACTGATTCACCCCCCCTCTCAGTATTATCCAATCCTAACAATTGGTATCAGAGCTTTTGGCTCTTGGAGAGAAATCCTAATAGCTTGAGGGAGATCATAATGGATTTGAATGGTTTTCAGGAGAACTTTGAAGCTGCACTTGAAGATCTTCGCAATGCTAAAGAAGAAAATGGAGAATTGAAGTTCAACCTCTGAAGAGCTAAGAAATTCATAAAGAAACTAAAAGAATAGCTTGAACTTTCCAGAAGTTAGAGAGAATATCTTGTGGTTCAGATAAAAGAAGATTCAAATGAGGACAATTCAGATGAGGTGAAGCAACTAAAAGAAGAGATTGAGACTCTGAAGCTTGAGAACAAGAATATGGCTAAAGAAATGTAGATACAAGAGGATGCTAAGAAGAAAGCTAAAGAAACCTTGAATAATGCATTGAATTAAATGAAAGATGAATCTGACAGCTACAAGAACAAATACTTAGAACTAGAGAAATACAATCAGATTGTGAAAGGTGAAGTAGCTGAAGCAAAGAAACATATTGAGAAACTTCAAACCAATAGTGACTTGATTGATGAACAGTTAGACAAGAAGAAACCTAAAGGTGACATGACTGGTATTGGCTTCAACAAAGCTGAATGTTCAAAGAATCAAGAAGAGAAATTAGTAGAGAAGATTGATGCTGAGAACCCATCTATTGAAGAACCTAAAGGGTAGATCAGACCTTTTAGAGGTAGATGCTTTGGTTGCAACAAATTTTGACACATGAAGAAAGATTACAGAGGTAATGCCCCTTTTAGAACTTTTTATGGTTATTGTTTTAACTGTAATGGATATGGGCACAAGAAGACTGAATGCAGAAGACCTAATCAATTTGGATATAGAAAAGACAATGGAAGAGAACCTGTAATGAAACCTACATGCTACAAATGTAATAACATTGGGCACATTGAGAAGTAATTTAAGTTACAAGTTAATCAAGAAAGAAGACCTCCTATATGTTACAAATGCAATAATCCAGGACATATAGCAAATTTTTGTAGGTATAATAGAGTAGATAATAGAAGAACGCCACCTCCTATGAATTCACAAAAGAATGGAAATGATACTATCAAGAGTATTGCAGATGTGAAGAATGATTTTGAAATTTTTTTTAAGAAAGAAGAAGACAAAATTAGTGGCAAGATATGGAAGATTAAAGAAACTAGTGAGACATTAGTTCAGGGAGAGTCAGTAGATGCTACTAGATCTTTGCCTAAAGGTAACAAGACATAATCGACCTAATCAGTCGATCGTGGCCTTAGGGGAGCATTAAATGCAACACATCAGAATTTATCCTACCCCGCAAATCATGTAGTGATCTCATGTGAGCTTGGGAATATGTTGAGCTAACATTATGGATTATATATCTAAGAGCACATCATCAGTCAACTTGTATATTTTGATCGCGAGATTTCATAGCCAACCAAATAGTTTGGAGTGAAAAAGAAAAGTCATAACCTAGCTTGTATAAAGCACCGTGTTATGATCTATTTTTCTATCGTTTGACAAGGAGCGAGTCGAGGAGATCAAAGAGCAAAAGTATTCAAACATTTCTACACCTGCCATGCGTGATCGATTGAAGCATAAACTCATATTTCCGCATGTGAAAGGTATTCTACATTATCTAAGCTATGGATGCACCTATGATTTTTGATGTTGTTTTTCATCCTAGATACAAATTCAAGAAACATCCTTATAATTCATGTGAAGAGGATCTGGAAGGAGCATTTTCATAGACCCCACATGGCATACTGCACGTAGAAGACATCAGGGCTTACATACATTGTAAGTATGACACATTGGGAGAGGATGATATACTCACTAAAATGAAAGATATGACTGAGAACGGATTCATGAAGGAAGAATGGAAACATGTCAGTCAATTAAGTATAATGAAGATTATGGACTTATGCGACTTTGATGAAAATGAATGGTTTAAAATACTTGTGAGTAGGGTTTGTAACCAATTCATATGGATTGGTAGCCAACCTATGAAGATATGCAGTGACCTAATTCATGAGATTACAGGTCTTGATAACATTAGAATAATTCTCGTTGCTGAGAAACATGTTAAGAAGGAAGTCGAAACCCTAACACACTCGAAGTGGGACAAAAGGGCAATGATAGTAAATGATATTTTTCAACAAGATGTAAGGTTGATTGCAATGATACTTGGTTACAAATTTTTCTACAGTACCATACCTAATTTAGTATCAGCTAGAGTGATTGCGATGGCTTGGATAATGATAAAAGAAAACACACAGTACAACCTAGGTGAGGTATTGGCACAGCAATTCCTTGAGAATGTTAAACTTGTAAAGAAGGACAGGACAAAGATTTTCAGATTTGGATCATTATTGGTGCACATAATCATTCATATTGAACATAAGTTTCCTAGTCTACACCCTAGTGGCTGGAAAACTAGAGTTCCTACTGGTATACTAATCTCACAGAGTTACAAAAGACAGAACACTACTAGGGTAGATGGAGAACTGTTTGCAATGATCAAAATTCTACAAAGACAAATGAAGAGTAGATACGGACTAAATGAGGACATTATTGAGAAGTACAAGGACACAATTTGTTTTATGGTTGAAACAGACTGTGTATGTTTCGAGGTAGTGACCCCTAGAAATAAATGGTGTTACCCTATGGGCTATGAAGTGTGTTCCAAAGTACTCACCATGCAAGTAGAACATATTCTTGAATAAGAAGTTGATACATCAAAAGAGAGATGGGGAACATATGAGGAGAAGTCAGAGAAGGTAAGAGAAGAATAGTATAGAGGACAGAGGAAGAGAAAGATTGCTAATCTTATTCATGACTGTGGAGTAAAGGCTGGTCTATCTGAGGAAGAACTGAAAGATATGATGAAGAAGATGGCAGATAGATCCCTTGGAGTAGCTAGTGGAAGCACTAATGCCCCTTCCACCCTTGAAGTAATTATGGTTCATAACACACCTCCACCACAGCAGTAGGCAAAACAAGTGAAGGAATTTACTCCTAGAGTAACTAGATTTAGTATGCAGACAAAAGAGAAGAGCGCAGATGAAGAAGAGAAGAAAATTGAGAAGAATAAAACATGGAAACCTAACATTAAAATGCTGGAGAAAAGAGAAATTGAACAAGGAAAATTGGTTTCAATTGATAAATATTATGACAGATATGAAGAAGTAGATAAACTAAAAAATTGAAGATATTGTAATAGAACACATGCTTAGTTTCAAGAAGACACTTTTGGAAGTTGAAGGAAGCATACCCTTAGATTTGTATACAAAATTGGAAAGCAGAAAATGTTTGGCACAATTTGAAGATGATCAGATTTGAAACAAAGAGATTGATGAGATGCTACCTGTGTTATCTGTACAAGAGAGAGATAATATAGTCAAAGAATTGAAACCCCTAGTGAGGACAAAGATAAGATTACTAAACATAATGGAAAGGAAATATGATGAGGTGACTGAGGAAAATCAGAAGGCACTTGAGAAGATACTGTTGAGAACTACTTTTGTCAAGCCCCAACCTCCTAAGATAGATTTACCTACACAATTGGGAATGAATGATAGCACAAAGAACACAGAGACTAATGATGAAAAGAGTAAAGAAGACACCACTACAGATTTCTATGTTTCTGGTGTGGCTGTAACACTAGACCCCTCACAAGATAAGAAGGACCCTTTTTCAGGAACCATGGACACTTCTATTGCTGATGAACCTGAGAAGGAAGAGGAGAATAAGGAAGATGAGAAGAAAGAGGATGAAGGATAGAAGACTGAGAAAAAAAAAGATGAGAAGGAAGAGGTAACTTTATCATCTAGCTTATTTTTGGCAAGTAGTAATGTAAATGTTGATAACATGGATGAAGATGAACTGGCGAAACAGGCATTCACCATACTGAACAAAGCAAAGGAGAAATTAGTACAGAAATGAGATAAGAAAACAAAGGTGATTTCAAGAGCTATTGATACTATGAATAAATTGCTTCCAATACCCTTAGTATTCCAGAACAAAGATGATATTGAGAACTTGAAAGTCACACTTGATGAGTTTGATGG
>MU224422.1:5564725-5578682 GCA_018584345.1 Thuja plicata
TAAGCAAATCAAGTCATAGACACGCATCTAGAAGAGATAGTGAAAGTGAAAGTGAAGAAGAAGATCTAGATGAAATAGAAGCACTTATGGCTAGAAGAATGCAGAGAGGAAAAGGTAAATACAAAGGGAAGTTACCACTTGTATGATTTAATTGTAAAGAGATTGGACACTTTGCTGCAAGATGTCCTAACAGAAGAAAAGATGATAGATTTAATGATAGATCTTTTGAGAAGAAATCTGACAAAGGTGATAACAAAGTCTACAGAAGTTACTGAAAATTAGAAAGAAGAGATACCCGAGACTATAAGGACAAAGGAAAGAAAGCCAGCTACATTGCTTCTTGCAAAGATGAAGATACTAACACCAAACCTAATGATGACATCGAGATGGTATTTGTGGTTGTGAAAGATGATTCAGATGAAGATGAAAGGTATGTAGAAACTGCACTCATATCTAAGGTTAGAAAGAATGACATCTGGATTATAGATAGTGGTTGCACTCACCACATGACCAGTGACAAAGAAAATTTTAACACTTTTGAGAATTATAATGGTGGTACAGTAAGAATGTGAAATGATACACCTTGTCTAGTTGAAGGTAAAGGAACCATAATGTTGAGTAAACTGATTAAATGTGAAAATCCTTATTGGGTAAAAGGATTGAATTATAATATATCGAGTGTTTCTCAGCTGAATAATTCAGGTCATAGAGTAGCATTTGAGAATAAGAAGGCAAAGATATTCAATGAATTAGGAAGATTAATTAGTACTGGTGAACAGACAAAAGGTAACTTATTCTATCTGAATGATACTAACACCACTTGCTTAATGGCTAGAAACGAAGACATATGGTTGTGGCACAAAATATTGTGTCATGTGAATTTTGACAACATGATGAAAATAAGCATAAGGAGAAATGTAAGAGGCTTACCGACGATGACAAAGCCTAACAACATCATGTGCAAAAATTGTCAAAAAGGTAAGATGAAAAAGTCTAGTTTCAAAATTAAAACCCATACATCTAATGATATTCTAGAATTAGTCCATACTGATCTATGTGGACTAATGAGGAAAAATATTTATTATGGAGATAGATATTTTATTCTCTCTGTTTATGATTACTCTAGAATGATGACAGTTATGTTTCTAAAAGATAAATCTGAAGCATTCAAGATGTTTAAATGGTATAAGGCTATGGTAGAGAAACAAAGTGGTAAGGATCTAAAATGTTTGAGATCAGATAGAGGAGGTGAGTTTATATCATATGAATTCACTAATTTCTGCAATGAGCATGGTATAAAAAGACAAGTTTCTGCACCAAGAACACCACAGCAAAATGGGATTGCTAAGAGAAGAAACAGATCCATAGTTGATTGTGCAAGAACACTGATGATAGAGAAAGGCATCACCCAAATCTTCTGGAGGGAAGTTGTCAGTACTGTTGTCTACACATTAAACAGGGTACAATTGAAGGACACAAAGAAGACACCCTATGAGCTATGGTATGGTAAAACACCCATTGTAAGTTACTTCAAAATCTTTGGTAGTCAATGTTATGTCTTAAAGGATGATAAAAATGGAAAGCTTGACACCAAAATTGATGAAGGTATCTTTCTAGGGTATTCCACCAAGAGAAAAGCTTATAAATGTCTTATCAAGGCTTCTAACAAAATTGTTGAAAGTGCAAATGTAAAGATAGATGAATTTGCAGAAAAGAATGAGATGGAAAGAACAAAATAATCAGAGGACTACAACAAGTTTGTATACTATGAAGAACCTAACACTCTACCCGAGCAACAATGCTTAATTCCAGAACAACAGAATGTTACAACCGACGGTCAGGCTGCATTTACCGATGGTCAGGATAATAATCAAAATAATGTGCAGAGTGATGAAGAACAGAATGAAGAAGAAAATGATGATCAATATGATAGACAAAGAGTTGTATGTGTACTTTCCAGATATTTAAGAAGGAACCATCCAAAAATCTAGATCATAGGAGATAAGAAAGCTGGTACAAGACCAAGAAGTAAGTCTTTAAACTCAAATTGTTTAATTTGTAAGTTTGAGCCAAAATCTGTCAATGCTGCACTTGATAATGAAGAATGGATAAGTCCTATGAATGATGAGATTGAGAAGATTGATAAAAATAAGACATGGTCACTTTTGGCAAGATCGGATGACAAGAATGTCATCAGTACTAAATGGATATTCAGGAATAAGCTGAATGAGAATGGAGAAGTCACAAGAAACAAAGCAAGACTAGTGTGCAAGGGGTATGCACAAGAGGAAGGTATAGACTATGGAGAGACCTTTGCACCCCTTTCTAGGCTAGAAGGTGTAAGAATACTACTTGCATATGTTGTATTCAAAGGATTCAAGGTATACCAGATGGACGTCAAGTCAGCATTCCTAAATGGAATACTTGAAGAAGAGGTATACATTGAGCAACTAGAAGGGTTTGTAGATCGAGACAAGAAAAACATGGTATCTAGACTTCACAAAGCCTTGTATGGATTAAAAAAAGCTCCTAAATCCTAGTATGAATGAATTCATTCCTATCTTATAAGTATTGGATTTGTAAGGACTAGTGAAAATAGTAATCTTTATTTAAAGGAAGATATTGATGCTAACACTTTGATTGTTGAAATATTTGTTGATGACATCATATTTGGAGGCAATGATATGCTATGCAAATCATTTTCTAATGAGATGAGAAAAGAGTTTGAGATGTCTATGTTTGGAGAGATCAAGTTCTTTCTTGGTCTACAGATCATTCAACAAAGTGAAGGTATTTTCATTACACATCCAAATACATTAAAGAGGTCCTGAAAATATTCTAGATGGAAGATTCCAAACTAGTTGGAACACCAATGGCTACTAGATGTAAGTTGACAAAGGAGGAAAAGACACCAGAGGTAAATCAGGATTTGTACAGATCAATAATAGGTAAACTCATGTATGTTGTCCATACTAGACCAGATATTGCACATGCAGTAGGAATTGTTGCTATATTTTCTGCTAACCCCAGGGAATCATGTATGACTGTTGTGAAAAGAATTCTAATATTTCTAAAGAATAATGAGGAATATGGCTTATGGTATAGAAGAGAAGGCAAATTTGAACTTAAGGTGTTTACCGATGCTCATTGGGCTGGAAATATTGATGACCGAAAGAGCACAACTGGAGGAGCATTCTTTATGGGTGACAGACTTGTCATATGGATTAGCAAGAACAAAGGATGCATCTCTCAGTCTACTGTAGAAGCAGAGTATGTTGCTACTGCTGCAAATTGCTCAAATATTGCATGGATCAAACAGTTACGAGAAGGTATACATATGAAGAGCCTAGAACCAGTGATTATCTATTGTGATAAAACCAGTGCAATAAACATTTCCAAGAATCCAGTCATGCATGCTAAGACTAAACACATTTCCATCAAGTATCATTATTTGAGAGAACAAGTTCAAGAAAAGGAGGTGATACTTGAGAATGTGAAATCCAAGGAACAATTGGCCGATATCTTCACCAAGCCACTGCCCAAGGATACATTTGAGTACTTAAGGAAGAGACTAGGGGTCAAACCTTTGTCTACCAGTCATTAAAATGACTAAAGGCTGCATCAGCCTACATATTATCATAATATCATTCATGATGATGCAAGCAAAAATATGAACTTCAAAGCTAAATCTATATATAGACACGTATATATCATCACCGAGCACCAGATCATATTGATGTATTGCTGATGGATAAGGGAAATTCAAGGAATATAGTATGGATGGAGAGAAAATATTGCTTGACATTAATGTCAGATATCTATGAGATACTTGTTTGGCATTGTTGTCAAAGGGAGAGAAATTATCCATATTATCATAGTCTTCAGAAAAACAAAAAAGAAAGATTATCCATTATCAGCTTACTCCAAAAGAGAGAGATTATATCCATAGGGAGAGAGATTATACAAAGGGAGAGTTGCTGACAAGAAAAAAAGACATCAAAAGAGAAATAATAGTCAAAAGAGAGAAATTGACCTAAGGAGAAAACACAACACATCAGAAGAAGAAATACAGAGAATACTGTTAGAAACAAATCTAAGCTAAAATAGAGCTTACCGGTGGTCAAACATTTTTATCGGTTATCAGAACAAAATGATTGGTAGTTTGATGAATCTCAATTGTTGTATTTCATATTGTATTAGAAATAGTATAATGTGATAATATAGTATGTTGCCATCAATGCCAGAGGGAGAGATTGATAACATGTAACTGATTGAATGTGTGACAATGTTAAGTTGAAGATAATGCAAGGTATTAAATTAGTTAATGGTTTGTATTGTCATTGATGTCAACTTGATATCATCTATACAGTCATGTACATAATGCTAAAGACTTCATAGAACCAAACAAACAAAGGTTATACTTCTAGAAATACATAAAAGTCATGTATTTACTAAGTGACAAACAACACCAATAGAGTGTACACTGACGGACAGAGCAAAGATGATAATTCACAGTGATACCCGATGACCAGAAGAACAATATTGTTCAACAAAGCAGAACCACAGAGTGCTCGACGAGAAAATTCAGAAGGTTGCCCGATGAGCAAAGTCAAGGTTCCCCGACGAGTAAATTTTCAATGATGCCTGACAGATGGAGATCACAAAGCTAACTGGAGTCTCACCGACGGAACTGTCAGTTATCACTGAAGACTAACTACATAGTGTACTGATAGAATAGAGAGTAAAGAAAATGACAAAATATCTAGTTGGCAAAGCTAAAAGATAGACTTAACTCGTTGTTTTCTTTGTTTTATTCGACCAGAGTTAAGTGATTGATTTAAAGATGATTTGTACAGTTGGCAAGAAGATTTCTATGAGACAAATTAGGAGTGATGCTTTAAATCTGATTGGCTGGATTTTTTTTCATGTCAAGAATCAAGAATCAAGAAAATGAATATTATGTCTATATAAGAGACAAGCTTAATTCATTTCCATATTATTCACGAATGAAAATGGGATTAAGGGGAATGAATAGAAATAGGATGCTAAAGAGAAACTGATGAAGAACAACTTCATGCAGTCCTGATCAAACAAGCTGAAGAAGAGCCAAGGAATTCTACAGACGTCGATGAATAGTGAGCATAGCATTATAGAGCAGAAAGAATGGAGCACAAAGATTGAATTGATACATTGATCAGAGAGGTAATGTACCTAAATAGATCTGAAAATCTGCAACTCAAAGTTGCATCATGAACAGGTCATAGTGTTTCAGTTTAACCATTGAAGCATCAAGTCTCTTAACCAAGCAGGACTTAACAATGTTCTATATATTGAGGTACATCCCAAGGAGTGCCAAAAAGGTTGATTCGTGAAAGTAGCATTGGATATGCCTGATACGTATTGACAGTCTAAGAAGGAGGCTGATTCAAGTATGGTAGCAATAGATGCCTGATACTAAGTGACAATCTCTATGTATAAAATCCTCTAACAAGGTCGCACTTAACAGTGTCTTTGTAACCTTTAACAAGGTTGGCTCCTAACAGGGCTCACTTCAAAAGAGTGAAAATTTGGGTATCGATCCCAGTGGTTTTTCCCTTAACAGGGTTTCCACATTAAAATCCATGTGTTATGTGTGTGTGGTTTATTACTTTACTATTTTACATCTCACATAGTTAATTCTAGATTGATTGGTATACTCTGCTTATTTACTGAGTTTCAGTAAATAGTTATACTGCTTATCAGTAATCAAGGAGAATAAGGACAGACAAGGAAAACCAACAGACAGTTAATCTTTATAAAGTATTTCATGGCATGCATCTTGTAGGGACATAATAATCTGACTTCTATTGAGTAGTCGTTAAGTTTTAAAGATAAATTTTGAGGCCACTGATTCAACCACACCCCCCCCCCTCTTAGTTATTACTAACACACATATGTCACCCTTAACATACATATAGGTCACTGTTAACATACATACACTTAATATAGGTCACCCTTAACATACATACACTTAAATATAGGTCACCCTTAACATACATACATACACTTAACATACATAGGTCACCCTTAATATACATACACTTAAACTAATTGATAAATGAGAATTGATAAAATGAATCCATAATAACATATGATCACAATACCAAAACTTCTAATGAATTGCAAGATTGAATAGGAAGTAGGAACACTTGGTAGAACTCTTTAAGCACAATAGTCAATAGGTTATAGATAGAAAATCCAACCACAAAAAACATGTTGATGTACCAGAAGATATATATTTATATTTGTAGGAACAAGTGTACCCAACATCATACACAAAAAGTTGTATGTATAAAATATGTTCTGCATACATAATCAAAACCTGTCACCTTACTGATAGCCAACAAGTATCAATCTGACACTACTAGAAACTAACTTATAAAACAATATCAACAACATATTAATATGTCTAACAATCTCCCCCTTTGGCATTGATGGAAAAACAATAAAAACTTAAAAAACATGAAAACCCAAAAAATCCCCGAGTAGATATAGCAATGATGTTTTTTATTTATTTTTTCTCTACCCCTTTTTTCCACAATGAAAAAGGGCCAAAAACTAGAACTTAGAAAATTCAAACAAATACAACAATTTACATAGTAAAAACCTTTTTGTACCTTTCTTTTATGATTCAAAGAACCTTCTTCCACTTAGTTAAAATAACATTCATCTGAGCACACAGACTATCATGCACCACTAGCATGTCAAAAGATGAAACCCTAACCAGAGACTAAAATCACCATTCATAACTCTTTGCGTCGGCAAGGATGCCAGAGATATGCTCCACAATTGCCACATGTCTCCTAGTTAGTAACCAACTTTTATTCTTTGTTTTCCTTCTCTATCTTTGAAATAGTCATATGTCTTTCCTAACCCATTCAATTTTGTCTCAATAGCTTCAATTCTTCCTCTAAAATTTTTAATAGAAACAAGCCACCAAAGACAATACATGTACATATCTAAAAAATAATTTACACATTCCTTGGTCTTGCTAATTAATCTAGATAACCTATGTTTTGTATATATACACTTCTTCTCAATATAATCCCTAAACTTTCTACAATAATCCATCCTCAAAATTTCTTAACAAATCAACTGGTAGCACACTAGATGCACTAAAAACAATGATCTTCTTACTTGTGAGGTGATCAATCAATAATTCTTATATCTTTTTCCTATTCATCGGAGAGTAACCTGACCATAATTCACCAACTCTCCCAAACTCACTATCTTCTAACCAAGACTGAACCACATCAGAATCCACATAATTAGATTCTGATAGAGAAACTACATCTTTTATACCTCTTCTTATGTCTTCTCCTCTGATTCCTTCTTATCCTCATATTTTTCTTCATCACTCTCTGAAATGGTAACAATCTCTTTTCCTTTCTTACTGATTTTTCTCCTTTTAGGTTTTGGAAGAGAACCACCAATAGAAACATCCAAATCCTTCTAACTAGAAGAGGAACCTTCCTCAACATGACTCATAGGAATAACATTAGAAACAACCAAATCAGAACCAATATTCATCCGTAATGAATTATCCAATAACATCTTGCACAAATCAATCTGAACATTCTCCTAACCATCTTATAAGCATTATGAACCACCACAGCTAAAGTGGCACCATCACAATTTCAAAACTAAATTTTATAGGAAATGCCATAGGAAACATGCCTCACCACTAGATCTTTAAGGATATTTATCAGAAGTGTGTGTTGAATAAAAGTGATACCAGTTAACTCCTTTAATTCCTTGTAACTAATTGACTTCTTCCTTGGTAGATCACCAATACTACACAATCTCGCGATGTCTTTAATTACCTCTTTCATCATTATCCAATACTAGGTTTCCATCCTAAAACCAACCCAACAAGAACATAATGAACTCCTTACCATTGAACCAGAGGAATTCTCCCCATATATACAAACCATGATTCTATATATATTGCCTAACATCCACTGGCAAACCAACCTCCAACTGTCTAATCCTTCCATGATCGAATTCCTCTATTTTATCTTTCTTTAACATCCTTGACGCAATCACACCAATACCACAAAAAACCAATTGAGACTCCATTATTGCACTCAAGATAAATTTTTCAACCTAATCTCAGCAAGAATCTCTAATTTTTCTTCTTATAACAATGCCAAATGATTTAAAAAATTCACCTTTAACACTTGGATCCATCATAATTATTTTTCCCACTAGAAAATAATTATCGTTGATTTAACCATTTCATACACATCACATCAATCATTCAGAAAAAGTGCAATCATCCAATATATCAAAGACAAACCAATTGAATTAGGTGTCACCTCAGAGTAGGGGAAGTGACTAATATAGAAATTTAATACTCCCCCTGAGCCAAACCATTTGGCTCAGTTCCCGGAAGAGCTAGTACCAAAATCTGGTACCACAGGGCTCTCTTCACCAACATATTCTTTCTTCTTCCATGTCATGTTAGTCTTCTAAGATTCACTTGAAACTGCAACATTGTTACCATCTCCAGTATTTATCGGAGCACCATCAAAACTACATGTGTTAGAATAATGACCAATCTAACCACATTTGAAATAGTTAATATTCCTCTAACCTTATCTCACTATCTGAACTCTAGATCTACATCTATGAGCCTTGTGACCATAATTGTGATACACATAATAGATCCCAAGAAAGATATTGTTCATTCCAATTTTCTTCACCGAATTAGAAACTTGACTTTTGCATTGATTTGCTTTATGACCAATCTTATGAAAATTAAAGCATTGAACCTTCTGATCTTTCCTCGGCTTACATTCAATAGATTTATGATCTTTTTATGGCATATATAACAATAACTGTTAAAAAAAAAGTATCTTTGTGCATTTGGTTTCCTTACCAGAGACCTTATTATAGATTTATTTGGAGCTTTGACTTTGTTTTCTACCTCAAATTTTTCTTCAGCTTCAATTTCCTTCTCCTTTCCTTTGTCCTTCAGATCTGAACATTCATCAATAAAATCTAATCCTTCCTTATCCTTATGAATCTTCTATAGGGATAATATTTGACCCAAAATAATGGTTCTCTCACACACCTTAGCTTCAGATCTCAATGACCTTAATTCTTGACTCATCTTTTCATTTTTTTCTAGCTTCATCTTGATGATATCCTTGAAATTCTCTTCAAATATCTTCCATTCTACTAGGGTGAGGTTTATCTCATCTTTGATCCTCTTCCAGCCTTCCATTTTCTTTTTTAACCCATTTTTTGATAAATTCCTCAATATTTTTACTATCACTAAACTTTTTTCCCTAATTTTCCACCTTTTCTTTTGATTCTTTTAATTCTAGATTGACTTCCTTATGCCTTTTTTTGAACTTCTTGATCTGCTCCCTCAGCTTTGAGATGCATTTTATTCCTTTAGGTTTTCTTTCAACTCCTCATTTTTTGATTCAATGCACTCAAATTCACTAATCATAATCTACCAATCCTCATCAGAATAGTATCTGAGTTCCATTCGTTCAACCACCCTAGATCTCCCTCAAGTGGTTAAGTTATATCAGCAAGGGACCAAGATCTAATACCAATTGTTGAATAGGTAGAATAACTGAGAGGGGGTTGAATCAGTTATTCATAAACACTTATAAAAACATTTATTGAACCAGTAAGAACTTAAACAATTCATAAACTTATAACAGATAAGAACATAAAAGCACAAAACCATCAACACAATGAACACTAAAATTTATGTAGAAATCCAAACTAGGAAAAACCACAGAGAAGCTAATTCTCATAAAAGAAAACATTGATTAAGGTGGCATCTGCTAAGATGATTTTGACAAAGGATTCACTACCGGTTTTCTCACTACAGGTTAATGACTACCATTCAAGCTCACTACTCATGCAAAAAATATATATTACAAAATGTGAAGTGATAGAATTGCATCTATCCATGCATGTAACAGTTCCAACTAAAAATATAGTAATCACCGACTGTAGAAATCTGATACAGATCTTCTTCCATCAACTATCAAACCTCTGCAACATAGTATGTAAGACCTTCTCTTTGTACCACAATAATTCCTCATTTAACTTCCTTTTTCTTAGACACCCCTACCAAATATAAACCAAAATAGTCATGCATTATATCAACTTCATATCTCTATTTTGCATACACACCATAATATTCCACACCACACTAATACAAAAAGATATCTCTATTTATATACATCTAATAGGTTAATCACATATGTTGGCCAAGCCACAAAACATGTTGGCCACAATACAAAAGATATTACAATTATATTTATCACTCTACCACTGAACCTAAATATAGGTCATACATAGTAAATATTCATACCACGTTACCATGGGACCTAAATAAAGGTCACCCTTAAGATACATACGCTTCATATTACATTTATCAAAAATATAAGTGAATTTTGGAACCATCAGAATGCAACAACCAAGACCAAGTCATGGACAACAAAACTTCTGAACCAACTGATAGATGAGAATTGATAAAACTTGTCTATAATGAGATATGATCACAATACCAAAACTTTTGATAAATTGCAAGAATGACCAAGAATCGGGAACTCCTAGAAGATCTTTGTAAGCACATCAGTCAATAAGATACCATCTAAAACTCCAACCACCAAAAATATGCTAATGTACCAAAAGATATATTTTATTTATAGGAACAAGTACACCCAACATCATACACCAAAAATTGTACGCACAAAATCTATTCTTCATATACAAGTGAAACCTATCACCTCACCGACAACCAACAAGTATCCAACCGATGCTGCAAACAACCAACTGAAACCATCAAGTAACCGGTATGCAGGTTTTGACATTAATGACAACAATGCCAACAATATCTCAATATGTCTAACAATAATCACTTTCACATTTACTATTCATTCAATGCTCTACAAGATCACCTTTTACATTTGTTATTATTCTCATATACAAAAATTATATACACGATACTTCTATATTTCCTTTGCAAGGAAATTGGATATATACCATCTGAGTCTTCTTCAAGTCAGATGAATTGGAGGGGGTTAAACCAAAAATCCTTTACACACTACCTTAAAAATAACTCTTACCAAACTAGAGACGATGTCCAAAAATAGAAGTAACTTTCCCACGAACAAAGAGATGAGAAGAAACAAGATTGCCATTATACTTTTGTTATTCTGCATAAGACCAAACCAAAAAATTCATTCTGCATTGTGTTGGTAAATAGGATAGGTAATTAATCAACCCAAGAATAGTGGAAAAACCTAAGATATCATATATGTGAGGCCTCACCCTAAGCCCATTATAGCTTTTTCAGTTCTGCTTATGATAGATTTAGTATTTGACACTTTATTTTGATGCACTATGGACTTATACACCCTATTTAATGGATTTGATCATTTAGACTCTAGATGCACATTATCTTATGATGCTCATGATGATTAGTTTTATGATACAATTATGGCTTTGCATTTATGATTATTTTGATTTAATGAATATGTGATGGATTATATATGCTTTTGTGATTTATTAGAAAATTGTGATTTGATTCAATTATGATGCAATGTGATTTCTATTGTGAAATAAAGATAAATCCTTAAATGATGTTTATGAATGCATTTGATTTCAGGAGTAAAAATTTAAATTGATTATGTGATGAAGATGTTGATTTTTCATAGAAGTTTTGAATGGTGATTATTTCATTATGATGTATATTATATTCCTTGGACTTCTGATATTTGGATTTAGTGTGCAGGGAATATGATCATGGTATTAAATTGGGGAACCAAATCTAGGCCTATGTGAATTCAGTTCGAGCCAAGGTCATGTCTATTAAGAGATAAGACCTCGTTGTATCATTTTTAATTTTGTAAACGTATATGCTTGAATGTGTTCATTTCATATTATAAACTATAATTTTATTTCATGTGTGTGCTCAAGTGGAAATGTCATATTTATTGTGAAGTGTAGAATGTGTGGGTCACTTGACATATGTAATGTGTACATGTGGCTATTACATGTCCACTTGAGGATTTGTTTCCCACCAACCTAGGTAAGTACCATAGAGAATCCCCAGGTGAACCCTTTGGTTAGGGAGCTTAAGGTATGGTATTTTCGCTTAAATTTCATGGGTAAGCTTTAGGAGGACTTTTGGGAGATTAGAAAGGCACCTAGGGGTGTGTTTGGGCCATTTTAAAGAAATCCATTCATTATACCTATGGATTAGGTTCATTTGTAACCTTAGGAAAACCCTTAGTTGACCAAAAGACCCTTCCAAAAGTTGGATTTTCAAGATGGAGGAAAATCAACTTTTGGAAGCATGGTCTTGGTTAGACAACCCTTCCTTTTAGGTAAAATTACATTGCTCACTTTTTGAATTACCTTTCTAGAATCCATTTTCAGTAATCTTGTAAGAATATTAGGGAAGACCAACTAATGAGAAACTTACCTTTTTCCAAGAGCACTTTAGAGGCCTTTTTAGTAGAGACTCTCCATGGGTGAGAGTTTGAACACCCACTTGCTATATTAGAGATTTGGCTAGAATTATAGAAGCTTGGGAAGAAGGGAGACTTGGAAAAAGGAGATAATCCTCAACTACTTGACTTAAGCTTGGACTTAGGTTGGTGGCTCTTATCTCATTCTTTTTTTATGCATAATGTGTATGTGAAAATGGTTGTAGTATTTTAGCATGTTTTGAATTTGAGTTGTAATGGAGCTTTTGCATTTTTCCATTCTTGTGTTGTGAGTTTCTTTTGTGATGTGTTGCATTTATTTTGTGTTTGGGAGTCTCAAGGTCCACTCACCCTTGGGAGGGAAGAGTATCCTTGGGATTGAAGGTTTTAGGACAGCCCATGGGTGAGGAGTCTCTCCTCAAGGAGGAGAGGAAGAAAATATGGAGTATGGGCTCCATGAAGCCATTCCTTGCTTTCTTTTGGGGGGCATAAGGGTGAAGCTTGGGCTTACTGCCTTGGGGGTCATAAGGGTTGTGAGTATTAGAAGTATGCTTGAGGAGCTATTTTTTTAAAATCCTTGTGAAGGCTTTATTTTATATTTGGTTTGGCTCTCTCCCCATAGGTTACTTGGTCCACTTCACCCCATTTTTAGGGTCTTTGTGAGTCCCATTATGGAAGCCTTGGTTGGAATATTTGAATGTGTTTTCTTACTACATTTTTTGTGTTTAAGTATCTGTATAACCTACCTATTTTTGGTTCCCCAAGCTCAGGGGTAGCCTCTTAAAGGCCTAGGCTGGGAGGTGCTTTCCATGGTCTTTTCAAATTTTCTTTTGCAGATTTTTGGATGCATATGAATCCCTTAAAGAAAGAAGAGAAAAGCATGAGAAAAAAAGAAATCACATATTCTACTTATTTTGGTAAATTTAATAGCCAATGTGGCTAATGTATTGAAAACCTATTTACTATGTGAAAGGAAAGCTTTGTAGTTCCTACAAAAAGTAGTAAAAGGACTTTTATATTAGTAGTGAGAATCTTTATTTAAGAAAGAGAAAGCCTTGTAAATTTATGAAGAGTGGATTTAAGAGGTTTTGTGAGTGCTTTTGAAATCTCCATCTTATGTAACAAAAAGTATAATGAGGAATTTTTTCATTGAACATTGCATTTAATATGCACTTTGAGAGGAAAATAAATTGCAAAGAAGTTATTTGATGTATTATCTCATTTATATGTATGAGTTTATTTGAAAGCAAAATTTTATATGCATTTGTGTATGCTTCCTTTAAAAGTTTCTTATTAACAAAATGTGTAATCTTTCCCATTTAATTCTTTAAAAAAAAGTTACATAGTATTGGTAGGAACTGTTAAATAAATATTCATATAGGTATATGTAAAAGTTCTTATATATATATATATATATATATATATATATATATATATATATATATATATATATA
>MU224422.1:5595721-5615676 GCA_018584345.1 Thuja plicata
TATATATATATATATATATAATGACATATATAAATATATATACAACAACATGTATATATATATTTATATATCCCAATATATGTTTAGCTTTTCCATGAAGATCACATCTTCGTGCCTATAAACAAGAAATCTTAGTGAAAGACCAAAAATACATCTAGGGTTTGTGAGAGAGAGAGAGAGAGAGAGAGAGAGTATTTTAAGTTTTTCAAAAATGCCCTTAACCCTAATTTCAAAATTAGGGTTAGGGTTGAGCTTTTTGGGATTAAAATAATGTTTTTTTGTGGGAATTTGGATTCCCTTTTTTGTCATACTTTCTAATTAAGTGGGTTAAGTCAACCATCTTAGGGGATTCCTTTTGTAAATGTTTTTAATAAATAATATGCTTATAGATTAGTTTAGATTAATAATTTAACTAATGTATTTAAACATCAATCCCTTTTAAGATAGAATTTTAAAATCTAAATAGTTGAATTTAAGCAATAAGGAATCTTCTAAAGGTAAGTTAATGATTAATTGGTTAGGATTTTAAGTGGAAATAATTGGAGAAATTATGAGTTAGATATTAAAGTGAGTATTTAATAAAAAAAATTAAAAGATGTAAATTAGCAATTTATTTTGCATATAGACATTATATTGAATAATTAATGGTGGGAGAATTTTAGAGTAAAATTTTAACTAAAATAAATTTGAAATTTGATAATTACTAAGAAATAATAAATTAATTAATTTTAATTAAACCTAATCTTGTAATGTGATCTTTACTAAGGGTAATGAAATGCTTTTAAATAATGTATGCTACATTAATGTTTTGAGAACATAGTATCCTACATACTTGAAATGTTCATATATTATATGTTGGGATAATGTAATTTTCTATAATAAAATTTTAAATTAGTGGATTTAATTATCGCGGTTGGGAACCATCATATACCTCTTTATTAGTGATAAATTTTACCTAGTGCAACTTTAATCTTTTAAAGTGATTTAGTGAATACTTTCCACATCTTCAAAACTCTATTAAAAGAGTAATTAAATTAAATCACCTTATTAATGTTATATTAAATGAAGATTAAGACGCCTACTCTAGAGGGAAACATAGTATAACTAGTTGGTTAACCATTTCATGGTTTGGTTTCTTACTCAAGATGCTATTAGGGCAAGGAACCTAATTAGTGATTTAATAATTTAAATCTAGATGATTACCTAATGGGTTGAGGGATGTTGACATGTGGTCATGATTCCCCTTGAGCCTAAGAGTGACTCTTATACTAACGCAACCTAACTCACTAACTTTGTATCTTTGAAACTAGTTAGTAAACTTGGAAACCATGCAACTGATAAATAACACTGCATTTATTTCTTTTCAAAAAAAAAGTTGCATTTTAGGACGTAAATTTTGGGTATGACAAGATAAGGATGTTAGATCAAGGGTGACACACAATCCCAAAAACTTGCATGAGCATTCTTACCATACCAAACTAATCTGGATCTACACATATATCAAACCGTGGTGGTCCCATACCGAAATAAGATAGAATCAAGTTGTTGGACCTCCAAACCAAAAGAGTGACATAAATGAAAATATTCTGATAGAACCTTGTCTTTCCCTTTCTCAATTCTAAGAAACAAAGGAATAAAAACCCCAAGAGCACAGATATTGCATTGGCATCATTTTATGAAGGTGTTGTCAATCATATTTGTCTTGAGGTGGTTTTGTATTCTAATGTACCTTATGAAGTGAGAATTGATCTCCCCTTGATTAACATTTTCCATTGTACAACAACAAAAATAAAAATATTTCCTCTATATCTTATACCTTGGTTGTACAATCCATTATTGAAGCTTTCTCTAGTATAGATAAATTGTTATTTTATTGTTACTACTCCATGTGCACATTATTATCTTCATTACTTGGCTAGTAAATTTTCTATCTTTATTTTGATAACATTGTAGTTTTTCTCTATTATTTTCTTCCAATACCATTTTACATACATGCACACTATGGTATTCTTCCTTATAGATCAGGGATAATGCTAACAAAATTCTTTTATTTTTTATGTTCTTAATCATAGATGAGCTCCTATCATCATTAATCATGAAAAACATTCATAGCATATTGTTGTTGCATATAAAATTAGTTGTATCATACATTAGAGTTGATGTGTGCATAATAAAAAGATCACTCTAAGTAATCTTACATATTTTCAAATGTAGGAGCAACAATTATTCTTTGATACCATGTAGGAGTTGATGAAACAACTATAGTAGCCAGGAATCATCTACAAGCAAAACACCTATCACCCAAAAGATATCAAGTAAAGATAATATGCTCTTTAACAACCCTAAAATATGTATTGATTGTGAAAATAATGAATTAGAATACATTACAATGAATGAATCACTTTCTTTATAGAAAGCAAGAGTACTAAAAATACCCAAAAGAAAACTATTACTAAAAATAGGAAAATTAGAGCTAAGATATACAAACTAGAAGCACATGATATTCAAAATATGCAAACTGGACCCTAACTAGACTAAACCAACCTAAATTTAGGCTCCACTAAGTGAACATAAGAAAGAGCATGAATGTGCAAAAAAGTGCTCAATTATGCATGACAATACTCTTGAGCATCTACACTTCTATGTAACATATGAAAATGTGCCTAAGGCAACTAATATGCATCCTCTAACACCCTCCTTTAAGTGAAACTTAGGGAGACAAAAAATCTCTAAGCATTAAATGTGTTGGCACTCTCAAATTTGGCACAAATTTGGAGTGACTAATTCAAAAATTTCTCTAAGGCAAGGTGAGTACCCTTGAAAACTTTTCAAAGAAGCCTACTTGAAGTGCAAGTAAAATGTGACCTGATGATTTTCATATGATACTGATTGGGGATCATGTGAAAAACCTATCATGGGGTAGATGAAATGAGTCACAGCTTTCGAAATTCAGATTTGATATGTTTTGGAGACAGTTTTTAAAGGTGTTCACTTAAATCTGCATTCTGCATATTGCTTGATTATAGCAAATGGCCTACTTTGCATGCTAGCACCTTTGACCTAATAGAGTTTTATGATATAAGGATGGGTCTGAGGTTTTTTAGGCATGTGAGAGAAGATATTTTTCCATTTTTAGACCCCTATGAATTCATTTACACATTTTTCCAAAGTCATTCCATTTGCAATTAATGTTGATTCTCAGAATGTGAAACTCCAGAATTATGAAGTTGCTGACTTTGAGGTCTTACAAGTTTACACCTGGTTGAATGGAATAGAAAATTGAATGATCCCCTGTATTTTAGGCATGGAAATATGCTACCATGAATATTTTTAGGCCATGATGAATCTGTTTGCCCAATTTGTCAATCTGATTTCGTTTGCAGTTTCTAACAATTTAATGCAGATCAGTTGCACAGTTTGGTCAGAGCCCATGTTTGTGAGGTTATATCTTGAATACAGTGATTGTTCATATCAATAAAATGGTGCCCCTGTATTGTAGATCAAATTTAATTTAATTTTGCAAGGTCTCAGATCATGAGGGTTTTGTATGCACACTTCGCCAAACTTTTGTCATTTGCAGAAATCAATTTTTCTCATGTCTTCGTGTTCTATATTTCCAAGTGGGTACTTTCAAAGGTCTACCAAATGTGACCGGTTGATCTTTATGAGTTGTCCTTCTGTATTCATCCTCTCCATATAACATACTTCCAATATCCAGAAGCTCAGGTCTTTAGGAGTTCGCTTGATTTGTTTAGAAAGTCAAAACTAGATGTGTTTTATTGTTTTTGACAGGGTAATTTACAGAATTATCCTGAAGAGGCAACTTGGATGATTAAAATATTTTGACCTGTTTGGTTTTGTCAGGTGTCACTTTGCAATATGGAAGAGTGTTAGCCATGGAATTTGTGTGCCTAGTGCCATTATTCTGGTTACTTGTTTGCATCAGTTTTTAAAGCTGTCTCCAGAAGCAAGATGTTGATATTGGTTCAATTTGCAGAATTGTAAGAGTCGATTCTAAGTGGTCGAAAGTTCAATGTTTTATTATTTAAATTGCACACTTGATCAAGTTGGAAGTTTGACACCACTAAAAAACCTTAGGATGGAAAATTGTGAGAGTTTGAGGACATTGTATGAATACTTTTTCGGCTTATCTTTTCTTCAATACTTGGGTATAAGTGGATGCATAAGCTTAAAGTGACTGCCATAAATTTTTTCAAAGCTTTCCATAAAATCCATTGATTTGGAATCGTTGATTAGTTTAGATGAACTTCCACTAAATATTGAAGACATGTCATCTCTCACTTGCCCCATGCTAGACTCTTGTAACTTTTTAACTTCTCTTCCCAATAATTGTGTGAAATTGAAAATATTACAATATTTGGGAAATTAAAAAGTACATTAAGCCAGCTACTCTCCCCAATGACTTTGGCCAGCTAAGTTCTTTAACACAATTGATTGTAAAAGATTGTCCTATTCTGAAGGAGTTACCTTATGGATTTCAAGCACTTCCCCTTTTGAAAATACTACATATTGAAATCAAATGTATTGGTAAGTGAGGAAGTGTTCTTGCAATGATAAACTATGGAGATTAACCAGCGCGTATGGACTAAGAGGAGAACCCAATAAAATGCAGACCCCAAGCATAGTCAGCGCAACAGTGAAGGACTTTCTTAATAATTTTAATACCAAATGTTAATGCAAGGAGGAAGTCCACGCATTGTTGCAAGGAGCCAGCGCAGAGTTTGATTGGGGATATTTTGTTTAAAGTTTTCAAAAAACATTTGGTGGGGAGAGAAATGCCTAGAGGCCCCGCTTCATCGTTGTTCTGACAAAGTCCCTGTAATACATGCACGTGCCCTCACAAACATGGCCTAAGCTATAGAAATTCTCTCAGCTGATATAAAACATCAGATTCATTTGCAAGGACTAATGGGCTTTCAGGGTGCAAAAAATAATATGGTTCATGGGTTGAATGCACAGCCATCAGATGCTGAAAAATGCTTCACTCCAGTGCAGGACTGCCCCTCCTTTGGATGTCAGACACCTTCACCTCATTCCAATGTAGATGGTCTAGGTGTAACACCAATCACTCCAGGGGTAGCTCATAGGGATTTAGGATTTCTCTTGAAGAGACGGTGTATGGGTGATAAAGTGGTCGTTTAAAAAGCTGCTTTGATTCTGATGACAAAGACAACATCTCTTTTGGGGAAACCTCTATATGAGATGATGCTGCAAGCAATGGGTGTAGCCTATAGTGATCCCATGGTTAGCATTAATAAGGCTAGATTGTTGGCTCTATCGAAGGTATTTAGAAAATTTCTTGTTGATAGAGTGATTTCAGAATGGTTGCAATCTGTGTTACCATTAGTAACAGATAATGAAATATCTGCAAACATAATTTGCAATACCATTCAATTGAAGTTTAATTCTCCAAATAACTATTCAAGCATCAAAATTTCACTAAATTGTTCATATGCGTTGTATCGAAGTAGACAATGGCAGATATGGACAAAGATATCCATGAAGGAGACTTGGAAATAAATTATGAATAATGGAAACACATCACAAACAGGCATTGAGAGAGATAGAAAGACACAATCACATTGTCTTATTGATGCTTGTTGAAGACAATTACAGGAAAGATTGTGAATTTTGACCAGATCATAATGGGCCCTTGATTTTTCCCAATAAGGCTAAAAATGAATTAGTGGCACAAAGACATTGGAGTTTCATCCCGACTGAAGATAGATAAGTTTTTAGAAAGAACATACTCCGAATGCAAATATGATAAATGGATGGTGGGTACAATTCAAAATAACCAGTTATAATGATTTTAAATTTAGTAATTCCTTTCAATGACCTGAGTGAATGCAAGCCACAGAGGACCCCACACACAACAGGGGAATGTTGTGTAGCATTATGAAGAGGAGCTTGACAGCACTACCAAATCAAATACTAAATATTGTGCAGTATATTGAAGGAAAGTAAAAGTTTTAAAATCATAAAACATTTCAAACATACTATTTCCAAGCAGATAAGGGGTGAAGCACTTAGTGAAAGAATTTTGAGTTTTAAAAAATAGCAGACATCATGCCAATAAGCGCGCAACATCTACAGGAAGTTTTAAAACTTAAAAAATGGAAGGAAAATAATCCCACATGCAGCGTGGGGAGAAACATTAGTGCCAAGAAGCTTTAAAAATCTCAGCAACTTAGTCCCACATTCACTGTGAAATTGGAAACATAGATATTTAAAAGAAAAAAAGCACAGATGATAGTTTGAAGGAAATGTTGGAGGCTATGCACGCGCAAGTGGCAGATGCATTGCGAAGCGTTCCCTAAGGTTGAACACCCAATTTTAGTGGGACCTACAAGTGTGACATGGCAAGTGAGTTGGCTAAAAGACTATAGGTTTGGGCTTGAATCTCGAGGCAACCAGGATCAACGGTCTACTTAACGGCTTAATGGGAAGATGCTCAAAATCTACCCACTAAGCCATTAAGTTTGAGTGACATGTGGCAGGGTAGACACATGGCGCAATCTAGTGTAGTGTAGAGGCAGCCAATCAGAGACCAACACATGGTAGGCCAGTCTAGAGTAGGGTGCACAGGTGGACATGTGGGCAAATCAGAGGATGCCACATGGCAAAGGGCAGGTGACATGGTGCCTAGTGGACACACAGAGCCATCAAAGGGTGTCACGTGGCACAATATGGTGCACTATAGATTAAAAGGGATTAATTTGAAATTTAAAATGATTTTATCTAAAAAAAAGAGTGTGTTAAAGAACTTGCTGTTGAACTTAATCCTAGGGTCCACTTAATGGCTTAATGATAAAGTGCTCTACATCTAACCACTAAGCCATTAAGGGAGAGTGACATTTGCCCAAATCTGGTGCAGTGTGGGAGAAAAGGTTAAAATATGCAAATATTTAATTGAAAATCATCTCAACTCAATAGTTTGACTATTGAAAAGGCACAAATATTTTAGAAACTATTCAAGAAATATGCACGGGAAGGGAAAGTCTTTTTAGTGATTTGGGGGGAAAATTTTATCAGAAGTATCAACTATCATATATTGCTAGAAAGGTCTCGAAATGAGGAATTTATTTTTGTACTCCATTTTGGTACAGGATCAAATCAATTTGAACAGAATGAAGAAACAATGAGTCAGCTTAAATTTGGAAAAAAAAAAAAAAGAAGATGTTTCTGCATATAAAATTAGATTTTTGAGCAGTTGTAAAAGGTTCAGTTCAAGATATTTGGGAGAAGGGATAGGTGTTGAAGGGAGGATGAATTTGATGGCTTTTCTCTTTCTACTTATGCAGATTTCTTCCATTGTTATAGGGTTCCAAATTTTGGTCTCCATAGTGAGTTGCAGAGTACTGGCTCCAAGGATGTCCAGTTATTTTGTGGTTCCATTAGGATATAGTTTATTGGACTGTATTAGCTTTGTTGTCAGATAGAATAGATGTTTTTCATATCTTTTGCATATTGTCGAAGTGGTAAATGTTGTAGATCATGATGGTATAGAAGCAAGATTCATCACACTTAATGCAAGTTTTTTCAGATTCAAGTCTCTCCTCTATGTTGTTCATTTGGATTATGAATTTTCTGATTCATTGCATGCATTCATCTATGTATGTGTTATTAGTCCTTAGTTATTATTTAGAATCAGATTAAATAAAGTTATGGATATGACATAAGCTTCATCTGTTCTGCATCAGTATTTTTATTAGTGTATGGTCTGATATCATTTGTATTCATGGCTTTGAGTCTTTGACAGTAGTTTTTTCTGTATGTTGCTCCTAAACTAGAAGTATTGTCCAATGGACAAGGCACTGATCAGAAATCAATATATTCCTTGTTGATACATGACAAATTAGTCTTGGCTATGTTCTGCAAATTGAATTTAAACTTTGAATATTTGAAGGTTTTATGTGGTTTGTGGTTGTACTAATCTCATGCTCCACTTCAAGGTCGATGTTCAATGGGTGATTATCCAGTCACCTAGTATCTCTCGGTCATGTTGAATCCTTTGTGAGATTGTTGTTGATTGATGCCAAACAGAGTATTGAAGGCATTGAAGGGTGTCCTCCCTTGGTTTTATAGAACCTAAAGTGTAGAAGGATGGATCTGCATCCTTGTTAATTGGTCCTTTTTAGTCTTGGTTGAATACCAGGAGTTGGCTACTCTATAAAATCTATCAGAAAGTGAGAAGGTTGATGTTCAATAATCACAGTGTAAAAAGAACCAACAAAATGGCAACTCTATTGGGGAGTTGAAGAAATTTGCAGTAAATAATTCAGTTTTATCAAGTTGAGCTAGAATCCTGGCCTGTTTTTATATAAATCCAGTCATTTCTGTTATATCCATTTGAGGATAGAGTTATAAAAGTTTGTAAATCTGAAAGTTCTTTAGATTCTAATTGTCAGCCTGGTTTTTGTTGTTAAAAGAATTCTGAATGTTTTCTTTGTGAAATAAATGTGTCGAATCCCTTTGACTTGTCAAAAGTATGCTATCTTTGTTTGAGTCCCAACTTGTCCTTGTTCTATTAATGTTTTATCATTCTCACAATCAATGAGTGGCAACTTTGAAAGATCTTTGCACCAGTGTGCACTTAATGATGAAATTTGATGATCAATTGGAAACACTTGCAGCAAGGATTTAGCAGATGCTTGAAAGATTCAATGGTGGATTGACAAAATCATAAATAAACAAAGAAGGACAACAGCAAGATAATTATCCAGGTAATCCTCATTTTCTTTGAGAAAGAATCAAGAATTGTTTCCCTATCAAGTGATAACAGCACTAGTTAAAAGGGAAAAGTATTGAGATATGGTTTGCATACTACTGTGTTGTTAGTTTCAGCTTTCATTTTTTGTTTTGGTATGCAAGTGGATTGAAAAGTTTGGTCAAGTTATTTATGGTCAAACTGAAGTATTGGTGAAGGCTTTTGGGAATGTATTATGTTTATTTCCATCCTTGTGTATGTTGAGAGTAATTGTGCCTAATAAAATGTCTCAACAATATAATAAACAAGGTTTCAGCATTAAGTTGTATGCAGCCCTGAATTTGAATGGCATTCCGGGCTACCCTAATTTTATTCCATCCAAGATCATAAAACATTTGCCAAAGTTCAATGGTATAAAAGATGAATTGGTTGAGAAGCATTTGAATGAGTTCATTAATTTGATAGAGGACTTTGATGTTGTTCATGAGGATGTCATTATGAAGTTGTTTGCATAGTCCTTGAAAGAAGAGGCAAGAGAATGGTTCTCATTTTTGTTGCCACAATCTATCAGCTCATGGAAAGAATTGGAAGAATCATTCAATGAACAGTACAAAGAATGGGTTAGTGAATATGATTTGATTGCTGATTTCTTTGATACTCATATTGAAGATGAGGAGCTGGTATGTAATTTCAATCTTGAATTTATGAAGACTTTGAAGAAAATTCATGAGAAGTGTATGTAGAAGTTGAGAAATCCAACTTCACAGTTCGCCAAGAACACCTGCATGCAAATAACCTGTTGCTGAAAGGAAACCAAAGAGGCAAAAAGAAAAGGCTTGGAAAATCTCAGTGATGTGAGAGAAAATTGTATTCCAAGATAATTAACAATAATTACAAGAGTTCAACCTATAAGGTGAACGAAACCCTAAAAAGGTAAAAAGCTAGGTTGTGCATAATAATTAATATAAAATCTTAATTATATGCACCTAAGAGACAGCTTAAGTAAAATAGAGTAATAGACAACTTAATAATTAAATCAAAGTGATCTAATTAATAAGTGTAAATAGATAATTACTCTAACACCCCCCCTTAAGCGAGGATCTAGAGGTAAGCTAACCTAGCACAGACATGAAAGAAGGAAAAATGGGTCCCAGCAACAAGGCTTGATCAAGTACCCAATACAAGGAAATCTATGTAAACTAGAGATAAAGGAGAAAACCTAGTGGGAAAAATCCCTCTCCAAAAAGAGATAGAACAAACATGCCGAAAAAACATGAAGGAAGGAAGGCCTCAACAAGACCCCCCAAGGACAACTTCTATCACCCCAAGCATAGAACGTAACTCAAGATAGCGCGGAGATGCAAAAGGTTTGGTGAAGATGTCAGCAACCTATGCATTAGTGGGAATGTACTCCAAAGTGAGAACACCATCCTAAATCTATTGATGGATGAAATGCATATGAAGCTCAATGTGTTTAGTGCACTAATTCTCCACCGGGTTGTGAGAAATGTCAATAGCACTTTGATTATCGCACCACAAAATAGTGGGACAATCAGAAGGAAAACCAAACTCAATCATCAACTGCTGAAGCCATAAAATCTCCTGACTAGCATGCACTGCTACTCTGTACTCAGCCTCTGCAGATGAAAGTGCACAATCATTCTTCTTCTTGCACGACCATGTGATAGGACCAGAGCCAAGACAAAAGACAAATCTAGAAGTAGATTTATGATCATCAACATCACCAGCCCAATCTGAGTCAGTGAAGCCAATAATGTGAGGAGCCCGTGATGTGTAATGAATGCCATACATAAGAGTGCCCTGAATGTATCTCAAAATACACTAGGCATTTTTCCAATGACTCTCATGAGGCTCATGTGAAAACTGAAAGACAAGAACAACTGCAAAGGAGAGATCAGGATGAGTGTGTGTTAGGTACAACAAACTGCCAACCAACTGTCGATACAAGGAAGGATCCATTGAAGGTGAAGTGCAAGAGGTAGACAAGGTAACACCCAACTAAAAAGATGTGGGAGAAGGCTTGCAATCAAGCATGTCAAAGAACTGAAGCATGTCAAGAGCATACTTCTGCTGGTAAACAAAGATCCTAGCAGAGGACTGAACAATCTGTAGACCAAGAAAGTAGTGTAACAGACCAAGATCAATCATCTCAAACTACTCCATCAATGCACGTTGGACATCCTGAATCATAGAAGATGAGCTACCTATGATGAGAAGATCATCAACATATAGCACAAGGATCAAAACCTCATCCTCGAGATGTTGAATATAGACTGTAGGATCAGAATGGCAGCGTGTGAATCCTGTAGAAAGTAGAAAGGAGTCCATCTTCTCATACCAAGCCCGAGGGGCCTATTTGAGACCATACAAAGAATGTCAAAGTCTACAAACCAAGGAGGAATCCTGCACAAATCCCTGAGGCTGCTCCATGTAAATCTCCTTAGTAAGATCATCATGCAAGAATGCACTCTTCACATCCATCTAAAAAATGGGCCATCCTTGAGAAGCTGTGAGGGATAAGATAACGCAAATAGAGTTCATCTTGGTGATAGGGGAAAATTTCTTAGTGTAATCAATACCCTCAACCTATGAAAAACCCTTCGCAACAAGACGTGCCTTGTACTTATCAATAGAACCATCAGCAGCAAACTTAGTACGATACAACCAATTGCATCACACTAACTTTCTTCCCTTAGGAAGAGAACAAAGATCCCAAGTATGATTCTTCATCAAAGAAGAATACTCCTCCTCCATAGCATTGTCCCACTTAGTATGTCTTGTCACTGCTGGAAATGTCTGAGGATCACCACAAATAGCACGACTCAGAAGACTAGAACCCGCAATATGAGACCGAGTGCAACAGGAAGTGAAAGGGTCACCAACCAGAGATCCTACAGCATCAACTGTAACACGAGCCCATCTAGGCATCTGTGGAGGATCCTATGGGGGAGGTAAATGGGGATCACCAAGATCATCATCCTCATCATCCTGAAAAGAAAATAGAAGAGATGAGGGAGTAGTGGTAAGTGAAGTAGACTCTGGAAGCAGGGTATCTACTACAGGAAGGTGCTCATCAAACTGGACATCTCGTCGAAACAAGACCTTTCTGGAATTGGGATCAAACAACCTATACACCTTAACATCCTTTTAGTAGCCAAAAAAAATGAGGTGTCGACTCTTCTGCTTCATTTCTCTCCTCTGAGCATCAGGCACAATTACCCATGCTTCACTACTAAAAACTTAGAATGAAGATATATCAGGCTTGACATGAGACCAAGCCTCCTTAGGAGTCATATGTTGAACTGCCTTGTGAGGCATCTGAGTCTGAATATAGTTGGCACAATTGACTACCTCTACCCAAAAGGACAAATCCATGGACCTGGACTGTATCATACAATTAGCCATCTCTTGAAGTGTTTTGTTCTTTCTCTCTACCACACCATTCTGCTGAGGGGTGTAGGGCACTAAAAACTGATGTTGAAGACCATGTTCAGAGAAAAAATCCTTGAAAGCTTGGTTCACATACTCCCCCCATTATCTGTGTGTATCTGCCGAATAGAAAGACCATATTGCTTCTCCACAAATGTCTTAAAGACTTGAAATGAATCAAAGACATCAAACTTGTACTTCAAAAAGTACACCCATGTGCACCTGGAGAATTCATCAATGAAAGTAAGCACATATCTGGCACCAGAAAAAGGAGTAGGAAATGACATGAGGTCACTATGAATCAACTCCAATGGTGCCAAAGCATGAGTAGCTCATCCTTGAGGAAAAGGATCCCTATGTTGTTTGCCAAGAGCACAACCCTGACAAACACCATCAGTGCAAGAAATCTGAGGAAGCCCAAGAACAAGTGCCTGTGTGCTCATCTGCTAAAGATATATGTAATTGACATGGCCCAAATTCTCATGCCAAAGTTTTCTCACTGAATCTCATGTGCTATAAGATAGGAACATGTACCATCAAAAGGCTCAAATCCATCAAATCTGTATAGGCAGGATGTAGATTCAACACTCCCAGTAGCCACAATCAAGTCAGAATAATATAAGTCCCGAATAACCACATCATGTGGTGAGAACTCAACTATCTTACCAGAGCTAGAGTGGCAAATTTGATAGATAGACAATAGGTTCATCAAGATATCAGGGACAAAAAGAACATCCTGAAGAGAACACCCAGCTAATGCAACAGAACTAGAACCCAAAACTGAAAGATGTGATGAGTTCCCAACAACAATCTATGAAGTAGCACAAGGAGAAAGAGAGGTGACCAACTGATGAGTGTGAGTCATATGGTGAGAGGTACTAGAATCCAAAATCCAAGTGGGCCCAAAAGTCATTGCTTGTGCAGTAAGAGCATGACCTTTCCCTATAGGGGAGGATGTGGACTAAGGAGCTGAAATGTGATGCTCCTCCATGGCTTCCTCTAAAGCCTCCAAACTTTTCCAACACCAAGAAATGGTATGTCCATCCTTTCCACAAAAGCTACAGGTCTCAACTGATTTCTTCTTAGTCTTGGAGGTAGACTCAGTAGACTTCGAAGAAGATTTACCCTTGGAAGGGTTAGCTGGAGGTTTTGAATCAATTTTCTGTGTAGGTTTGGATGAATACTCATTGCCTATTGAATCTTTCTTCGGTTTGGCTTTTAATTTTGGTTTCCCCTGTGAAGACTGAGCAACCAATGTTTAGCTTGAAGAGCGAGAAGCATCCATCTGTTGGATCTTTTCCTGTTCCCGTGTCAACTGATCACAGAATGTCTCAAATGAAGGCATGGTGTGTCTAGCACCCAAAGCAGCCATAGTGGAGTAGAAAGTGGAAGAAAAGATCTGATACTATCCTCTCAACTTTGAGAGTATCAAGAAGATACACTCATCATCTTTCTTAGTTTTCCCACATCCCAGCAAAACTGAACGCAGAGACTTGAACTTCATCAAGAAGTCCTCAATGGTGGGAAAGCTGGTAGGTATCAAAGAAGTCAGCTCTACATCAAGCTGTAGTGCCCAGAACTCATTCAATGTGCCAAAAAAATCTAAAAACTTACCACAAATAGCCCTAGGAGTTGTCAAACCATCCAGGTGAAAAAGGAGACTGTCGGAGATGTTAAGTGCAATCAAGCCCATGGCTTCATCTATTTTGTTTCTATGTTGAAGAACCTCAAAAGGGCACTGCAAGAAAGGTTGGTGCTCATCCAGACATGACCATAAGCCACATGACATAAGCAGCTTGGTCATGTGTTCTTTCCAAGTGTGATAATTGTGTGGTGTCAGCAGGGCCACAAAGGGATTCGACATTGAGAGAAGAAGTAGAAGGGTCTTTTTAGAAGTAAATTATAGAAATGAAAGAGCACCCCCCTACAATGTATAATTCTATCCCCCATAAAGCAAAGAAACAATTATAGAATGCATAAAAAACTAGAAGAAAACCTGGATGCTGGATGCAAAGATGGAGGAAACAAAAGCCTCTACTTTAACGCCAAAACTAAGAGCTCAAACAGACAAATAAGTAAACGAGACTAGCATCATCATGTCCGGCTCAGAAACACCTTTTCGACGATATTTTTTTTTCAAAAATAGACACTATATGTGAAAGATATGCCCAAAAAACCAACTGCACCTTCAAAAAAGAGCTCTCTGGAAAAAAAGAGAGACAGAAAAAAATTTGACAGTCAAACGATCATCGCCTGTTCACAGAAAAAAATTGACAGTCGTATGACCGTCAAAAGATAGTCTGCTAAAAAATAGTACTAGTCACCGAAAAAATTCAAAAACTACAAGAAAATTGCAAAACCATCAGAAAAATCTGGCCGGCAAGTGACATCACCTATGGCATCCGGGTGGTGGCGGGCAGGTGGCTCTGGTCGGTGGAGGTGGCGGCCAGGTGGTAAGTCGGGGGCTCCCGGGTGGCTGCACCGGCGGTCTGCAAGCGGCGCGCCAGCTGGGGCTAGACGCGGGTCGGGCCAGGGTGGCGTGTCGGTGTCGCTATGGGCTGCGTCCAGCTGCACCTTAAAAAACCCTAAAAAGAGCAAATTTTTTTTCTTGATTTGCGTGTCGTACGGCCTAGGAGGGAGAAAATTTTCCTAGAGGTCACTGTGGCCAAAAAATGAAAAATTTATATGAATTTTGACTCTCTCAGGCCTTCTGAGCATGATGGTGGCTTCCATTTTCACTCAAAGTGCTCCAGAAAAGAGCGCCTCCTCCAGATTGAAGAAAAAACCCCAAAGAAGCTATGGTTTTTGTCTTCAAATCATGGCTTCAAGACTTCTAGACCAGGCAGCAGCAGGAAAGCTTTAATACCTTGTAGAAGTTGAGAAATCCAACTTCACAGTTCACCAAGAACACCTGCATGCAAATAACCTGTTGCTAAAAGGAAACCCAAGAGGCAAAAAGCAAAGGCTTGGAAAATCTCAGTGGTGTGAGAGAAAATTGTATTCCAAGATAATTAACATTAATTACAAGAGTTCAACCTATAAGGTGAACAAAACCCTAAAAAGGTAAAAAGCTAGGTTGTGCATAATAATTAATATAAAATATTAATTATATGCACCTAAGAGACAGCTTAAGTAAAATAGAGTAATAGACAACTTAATAATTAAATCAAAGTGATCTAATTAATAAGTGTAAATAGATAATTACTCTAACAGTGTAGACCCCAAGATGCCATGGCTTTGGTTATATACTTGTGTGCGTTTGATAAAAAGATGAGTTACAAGATGAGAGATAAAGAACCTCAGAATTTATATCAAGAATGTCAAATGGCGAGGGACATTGAAGGAATAATGAAGTTTGGTTTCATGAAAAGTCATAAATCTGAAAATACAACTTCTCTTGGGACCGCATATGGGACAAAATATAAAAGTTTAGAATCTCCATGGAATCCTCAGAATGTTGGTGAGTTTGCTGCCCCAAATGACACACAAATAACTAATACAAATCAGATTGAGAATGCAGATTTCAACCAGCAGTATAAACATTATGTTGACTCTTCTACACACATTCAGTTTCAAGTTGACACAGGGGTAAGAGAGTGAGTAAGAGATAAGATTGTTTCAGCAATAGAGGTTCAAAGACAGCCTTCTAATGATCATGCTGATTCTAAAACAAGAAGTTGTATAATGGGCTCAGAAGGAATGGATAGGCTTTAAAATGTGTTTACTCCAGCTCTATGTGTCCCAAATGTTGTCCATGAAGAACTGATTGATGTGTGTATGCATGAATCCAATATTGCAAATGATTGTGTATCTGATGTTTCCGCACAAAAGCTCCTTCACACAGTTGGTGATTCTTCTTTGTAGCATTCTCATTACCAAGGTATGTTTGATCCAATGTATATGTCTAAAAAGATTGAATCCCTAAGTAATCACAACATCCTTGCAAGTTTTGTTGAAACCAATGAGGATTTTCCTTGTGAAAATCATGGTTATAATTGCATATCTTCTCGAGCTCATAGGTTTGAATGTGGTTCAAATTTTGATGATGTTGATTCATATTTTTCTAGCATTGATGAAGATGAGTGTGATATTGAAAGTGATTGTGGATATAATGAATTTTTTAATCCACTCTTTGATGAAGAAGTAGAGAGGGACTAGCTAATGCTTTGCTTTTAAAATTTTGAGAAGGGTTTCCATGTGGTTTCTAATCCTTTGTATGAGGACATAGTTAAATACTCAGTTGATTTGAATGATATATCAGATTGTGAAAACCATGATTATGTGGACCAAGATGAAATGTATGATTCAATATCCTTCTTCTCTAATGATCAATCTTCTTCTAGTTTTGATTTTGAAGATTCTTGTAGCTTGGAAATAAATGAAGTTTTTTATTATGAACCAAGTCTGAAATCAGAAGTTACAATTCAAAATCATTCCCTGGAATGTTGGTGTAGTATGTATGGGGTTGAGTGTGAGAATATTTTATTTGATTTCCAAGCACTTGTTGAGATAAATCATCATGATGCTGCTTATGTGGTTGAGTTTGAATTTTTTAAATTTCCAATGCAGCCGGGTGAGTATTTACTTGAGCATGTAAAGGAGATTGAAAGTAAAGAATATCATGTTGCATATGACTGTTTACCATGTATTCAATACAAAGGATACTTTTTAGATTATGGAAATTTTCATCCAATGCATGATTTTCTTATACCACAAGAGGATAGATGTGATGACATTGAGAAGTTGTGATAGTGGCATGAGTTGTATTTTTTTTTTTCAGAATGGTCAACTGCTTGGAGAGAAGTTTCACAAAATGATCATACTCTTGAATGATGAAAATTAGACATTTGATAGGGGTAAGTGATTATTTCATTTTTTTGATGGTTGGCCATTTGTAAATATTGTAAATGTTGTAAATCCGCTTTGCTTTCAGTTGTGTGTTAGGTGTTTTGTGTTTTCAATAAGGAACCCGATTTTGGGAAGTTTAAAAGAAATCTGATTTTTGAGTGGTCTACTTCACCAAGAGATTATGAATTCTCTATGTGCCCACAAGGGGCATGTGCCCCTAGAGAGAGCCACTATTGGTACTCTCAAATTTTGCATAAATTTGGAGTGACCAATTCAAAATTTTCTCCAAGGCACGGTGAGTACACTTGAAAACTTTTCAAAGAAGCTTACTTGAAGTGCAAGTAAACTGTGACCAGGTGATTTTCATAAGATACTGATTGGGGAAAATGTGAAAAACATATCATGGGGTAGATGAAATAAGTCACAACTTTCAGAATTCAGATTTTATATGTTTTGGAGATAGTTGTTTAAAGGTGTTCACTTAAATCTGCATTCTCTATATTGCGTGATTATAGCAAATGGCCTACTTGGCATGCTTGCATCTTTGACCTGATAGAGTTTCATGATATAAGGATGGTTCTAAGGTTTTATAGGCATAATAAATAAGCTATGCTTCCATTTTTAGACCACCATGAGTTCATTTCCACATTTTTCCAAAGTCATTACATTTGCAATTAATGTTGATTCTCAGAATGTGAAACTCCATAATTATGAAGTTGCTGACTTTGAGGTCTTACAAGTTTACACCCAGTTGAATGGAATAGAAAATTGAATGCTCCCTTGTATTTTAGACATAGAAATGTGCTACCATGAATATTTTCAAGCCATGATGAATCCATTTTCCCAGTTTGTCAATCTGATTCCATTTGCAGTTTCCAACAATTTAATGCAGATCAGTTGCACAGTTTGGTCAGGGGCCCTGTTTGTGAGGTTATATCTTGAATATCGTAATTGGTCATATCAATAAAATGGTACCCTTGTATTTTAGACCAAATTTAATTCAAGTTTTCAAGGTCTCAGATCATGAGGGTTTTGTATACACTCTTTCCCAAACATTTTTCATTTGCAGAAATTAGTCTCTTCTTGTTTTGTATTTCCAAGTGGCTACTTTAAAAGGTCTGCCAAATGTGATCGGTTGATCTTCATGATTTTTCCTTCTGGATTCATGCTCTCCATATAACATACTTCCAATATCCAAAAGATTGGGTCTTTAGGAGTTTGCTTGATTTGTTTTCAAAGTCAAAACCAGATGTGTTTTATTGTTTTTGATAGGGTAATTTGCAGAATTATCCTAAAGAGGTGACTTGGGCGATTAAAATATTTTGACCTGTTTGGTTTCGTCAGGTGTCACTTTTCAATATGGAAGAGTGTTAGCCATGGAATGTGTGTGCCCAGCACCACATTCTGGTTACTTGTTTGCATCAATTGTTAAAGATGTCTCCAGAAGCCAGATGATGATATTGGTTTAATTTACAGAATTGTAAGAGTCAGTTCTAAGTGGTCGCAAGTTCAATGTATTATTATTTAAATTGCACACTTGATCAATTTGGAAGGTTGAAAACACTGCAAAACCTTGGGATGGAAAATTGTGAGACTTTAAGGACACTATTTGAAGACTTTTTCAGCTTATCTTTTCTTCAATACTTGGATATAAGTGGATGCATCAACTTAAAGTGACTCCCTGAAAGTTTTTCAAAGCTTTCCATAAAATCCATTGATTTGGAATCGTTGATTAGTTTAGATGAACTTCTACTAAATATTGAATACATGTCATCTCTCACTCGCCCCATGCTAGACTCTTGTAACTTTTAAACTTCTCTTCCCAATAATCATGTGAAATTGAAAATGTTACAGTATTTGGGAAATTAAAAAGTACATTAAGTTGGCTACTCTCCCCAATGACTTTGGCAAGCTAAGTTATTTAATACAATTGATTGTAAAAGATTGCCCTATTCTGAAGAAGTTACCTAATGGATTTAAAGCACTTCCCCTATTGAAAATACTAGAGATTGAAAACAAATGTATTGGTAAGTGAGGAAGTGTTCTTGCAGTGATAAACTATGGAGATTAACCAGCGCATATGGACTACTTAGAGGAGAACCCAATCAAATGCAGACCCCAAGTATAGTCAGTGCAACAGTGAATGAATTTCTTAATAATTTTAAAACCAAATGTTAATGCAAGGAGGAAGTCCACGCATAGTTGCAAGGAGCTAGCACAGAGTTTGATTGGGGATATTTTATTTAAAGTTTTCAAAAAAAAATTGGTGGGGAGAGAAATGCCTAGAGGCCCTGCTTCAACGTTGTTCTGACAAATTCCCTGCAATATGTGCCCGTGCCCTCACAAACATGGCCCAAGCTATAGAAATTCTCTCATCTGATATAAAACATCACGTTCATTTGCATGGACTAATGGGCTTTCAGGGTGCAGAAAATAATATGGTTCATGGGTTGAATGCACAGCCATCAGATGCTAAAAAATTCTTCACTCTAGGGTAGGAGTTCCGCTCCTTTGGACGTCAGACACCTTCACCTCATTCTAATGCAGATGGTCTAGGTGCAACACCAATCACTGAAGGGGTAGCTCATAGGGATTTAGGATTTCTCTTGAAGAGATGGTGTATGGATGATAAAGTGACTGTAATGTCCCCGCCAGGGAACCCATAAGGAATCAGGTCTTAAGACCAAAAATTACAACTAACAATTTTTTTTTTGATCATTACATCATTACTAATTCACATTTACATTCCTTAAGGTTCCCTTAATGAAATCATTTACAAACATATTTACATTACTTATACAAATTGAATTTCATTTCCTTTCTTCACTTTCACATTTAGAACTTAAGAGATAGGGTAAGAAAATAACATTTCATTCACAATTATATTCCTTACTTTATATACTAATTCCATTTCTCCATCCTACAC
>MU224422.1:5618398-5653693 GCA_018584345.1 Thuja plicata
TCTCCCAACTAGGATAACTTCCTAAATAGAATTCTAAGTCCATGGGTAACCTTGAGAGTAACTTGGTTAAATCTCCACACATCAACAGTTCAAGGATTTTGAAGGCACGCTTAGACCTGTGTAGCCAAGTGGAGACGATGCTTGGTACCTACATCCTGCATCATCAACTAATATGCATATACAAATATAAATATAAACCAACAATGGCAAACAAGGAGGGAGAGTGCGACATCATGTGGATCTCCCATAGGAGTTACTATGACTGCCCCTCTTCATCCTACACTCACATCACCCAGTGAAAATCAAACCATAATAGGGTCAGTAGGGTTAAATCATAATATAAACATCACAACACAAATCAATGTAAAACATTTTACTGATAGTTCATTTCTAGCCATTCATCATTAAATTATAACTCATTTAATATGTCCAAATAGCTGCAATAACCAATTATATATGCTCAAATATCTCATAAAATGCTAACTAAATAATAATCATAGTCCATCATAAAACCCAAAGTGTCAAAGCAATAGTCCTGTCTATCTAACATAGGAAGATTCTAGGGTGGGCATTACAGTGACCGTTCGAAAAGCTACTTTGATTCTGATGACAAAGACAACATCTCTTTTGGGGAAACCTCCAAATGAGACGACGCTGCAAGAAATGGGTGCAGCATGTAGTGATCCCATGGTTAGCATTAAGAAGGCTAGATTGTTGGCTCTATCGGAGGTATTCAGAAAATTTCCAGTTGACAGAGTGATTTCAGAATGGTTACAATCTGTGTTACCATTAGTAACACATAATGAAATATCTACAGACATAATTTGCGATACCATTCAATTGAAGTTTAATTCTCCAAATAACTATTCAAGCATCAGGATTTCACTGAATTGTTCATATGCATTGTATTGAAGGAGACAATGGTGGATATGGACAAAGATATCCATGAAGGAGACTTGGAAACAAATTCTAAATAATGGAAACCCATCACAATCAGGGATTAACACAGATAGAAAAGACACAATCACATTGTCTTAATGATGCTTGTTGAAGGAAATTACAGGAAAGATTATGAATTTCTACCAGATCATAATGGGCCCTTGATTTTTCCCAATAAGGCTAAAAATGAATTAGTGGCACAAAGACATTGGAGTTTCATCCTGATTGAAGACAGATAAGTTTTTAGAAAGATCATACTCCGAATGCAAATATGATAAATGGATGGTGGGTCCAATTCAAAATAACCAGTTATAATGATTTTAAATTCAGTAATTCCTTTCAATGACCTAAGAGGATGCAAGCCACAGAGGACATCATACATAGCAGGGGAATGTTGCGTAGCATTATGAAGAGGAGGCTGCCAACATTACCAAATCAAATACTAAATGGTGCACAGTATATTGAGGGAAAGTAAAAGTTTTAAAATCATAAAACATACCATTTCCAAGCAAATAAGGGGCGAAGCACTTAGTGGAAGAATTTTGAGTTTTAAAAAATAGAAGACATCATGCCAGTAAGCGCGCAACATCTACAGGAAGTTTTAAAACATGAAAAATGGAAGGAAAATAATCCCACATGCAGCGTGGGGAGAAACTTTAGTTGTTTATATACTAAAGCGCATAGCTATTGATTTGAAGTAAGAGCTAGAATCTCTTAGAGACAGCACGGATTGGATGACTTAGTGCGCGGCAGGCCCCACAATATTTTAATGCACAGAGGTGCCAAGAAGCTTTAAAAATCTCAGTAGCTTAGTCCCACATTCACTGTGAAATTGGAAACATAGATATTTAAAAGCAAAAATACACAGATGATAGTTTGAAGGAAACGCTGGAGGCTATGCACGCACAAGTGGCAGATGCATTGGGAATTGTGCCTAGAGGATGAACACCCAATTTTTGTGGGACTCGCGAGTGTGACACGACAGGTGAGTTGGCTAAAAGACTACAGGTTTGGATGTGAATCTCGAGGAAACTAGGATTAGCGGCCGACTTAATGATTTAATGGGAAGATGCTTGAAATCTACCCATTAAACCATTAAGTTTGAGTGACATGTGGCAGGTTAGACACATGGCACAATCCAATGCAGTGTAGAGGCAGCCAATCAAAGACCAAAACGTGGCGGGCTAGTGTAGAGCAGGGTGGACATGTGGGCAAATCAGAGGATGCCATGTGGCACAGGGTAGGTGACATGGCACCTAGTGGACACACAAAACCAATCAAAGGGTGCCACATGGCGCAATCAGGTGCATTACAGATTAAAAGGGATTAATTTGAAATTTAAAATGATTTTATCTAAAGAAAAGAGAGGGTTAAAGAACTTACATGTTGAACTTAATCCTAGGGTCCACTTAATGGCTTAATGATAAAGTGCTCAACATCTAACCATTAAGCCATTAAGGGAGAGTGACGTTTGTCCAAATCTTGTGCAGTGTGGGAGAAAAGGTTAAAATATGCAAATATTTAATTGAAAATCATCTCAACTCAATAGTTTGACTATTGAAAAGGCACAAATATTTTAGAAATTATTCAAGAAATAAGCACGGGAAGGGAAAGTCTTTTTAGTGATTCAAGGGGCAAATTTTATTAGAAGTATCAACTATCATATACTGCCAGAAAGGTCTCAAAATGAGGAATTTGTTTTTGTAGTCCATTTTGGTGTAGGATCAAATTAGTTTGAACAGAATGAAGAAACAATGAGTCAGCTAAAATTTGGAAAAAACAAAGAAGATGTTTCTGCATATAAAATCAGATTTTTGAGCAGTTGTAAAAGGTTCAGTTCAAAATATTTGGGAGAAGGGACATGTGTTGAAGGGATGATGAATCTGATGGTTTTTCTCTTTCTACTTATGCAGATTTCTTCCATTGTTATAGGGTTCCAAATTCTGGTCTCCATAGTGAGTTGCAGAGTACTGGCTCCAAAGATGTCCAGTTATTTCATGGTTCCATTACGATATAGTTTATTGGACTATATTAGCTTTGTTGTTAGATAGAATAGATTTTTTTCATATCTTTTGCATATTGTTGAAGTGGTAAATGTTGTAGATCAGATTGGTATAGAAGCAAGATTCATCACACTTAATGCAAGTTTTCTCAGATTTAAGTCTCTCCTCTGTGTTGTTCATTTGGATTATGAATTTTCTGATTCATTGCATGGATTCATCTATGTATGTGTAATTAGTCCTTAGTTCTGATTTAGAATTAGATTAAATAAAGCTATGGCTATGACACAAGTTTCATTTGTTCTACATAAGTATTTGTATAAATAGTGCATGGTCTGATATCATTTGTATTCATAGCTTTGAGTCTTTGACAGTAGTTTTTTTCTGTATGTTGCTCCTAAACTAGAAGTATTGCCCAATGGACAAGGCACTGATCAAAAATCAATATATTCCTTGTTGATACATGACAAATCAGTCTTGGCTATGTTCTGCAAATTGAATTTAAACTTCGAATATCTGAAGGTTTTATGTGGTTTGTGGTTTGACTAATCTCATGCTCCACTTCAAGGTTGATGTTCAATGGGTGATTAGTCAGTCACCTAGTATCTCCCAGTCATGTTGAAGCCTTTGTGAGATTGTTGCTGATTGATGCCAAACAAAGTGTTAAAGGCATTGAAGGGTGTCCCCACCTTGGTTTTGTAGAACCTAAAGCGTAGAAGGATGGATCCGCATCCTTGTTAATTGGTCCTTTTCAGTCTTGGTTGGATACCGGGAGTTGGATACTCTGTAAAATCTATCAGAAAGTGAGAAGGTTGTTGTTCAATAATCATAGCATAAAAAAGAACCAACAAAATGCATGAAGCTAGCATGAATGTTGTAATGTCCCCTATTGGGACTAAAGAATATAACTATCAAATTTAAAAATATTTCATATTGTTGTAATGGATATTATGTGCAATATCACTATTGGAGTTGATGAAAACTCAACCATACAGCTCCCAAGAATCACCTACATGCAAACACTTGTCACAGAAAGAGAGAAGCAAAAGCTATGGAGGCCGGAAATAGGAAATAGGTGAAAGAGGAAATATCCTCAAGTGGTTCAATAATAGAATATAGAATGCAAGATTATTCAAGATCAATTAGAATTGATTAACAAATACAAACGGATCAAACCTTATAAAAGGTGATCAAAACCCTAAAATGGGGATAAATTTAGGTTGCATGATAATAATTAATAAAGAATTAATTATTATATGCCTAAAGTTTAGCTTAAGTGAACTAGAGATAATAAGTGACTTTAATAATTAAATCAAAATGATTTAATTAATAAGTGAATTAACTTATTACTCTAACACACCCCATTAAGATAAACTTAGGGAGAAGCTAAAAAACCTAGAAACAACTATTGAAAGTAGGAAAAGGGTCCCGCCAACATGGCCTAATCAGGTACCCAAGTACAAAAAAATATTTGTAAAGAGGAGAAAAGGAGAAAACCCAGTGGGAAAAAACCCTCTCTGAAAAGAGATGAAGACTAGTGAAGGACTGAAGAAACCTCCAAACTAGAGAATATCCCAGAAGATAGGAACAAAGGAAGAACATGAAGAACATCACTGAACCATGGAGCTACAAACACTATCGAAGTATAATTATTGCAACCTCCACTATAATAGAACATGATCAGGTAGAGAAGACTGTAAACAAAGTCTGAAGAGCTAATCAATCAAATATGGAAGGATGTCTCCAAAATAGGAATGAAAGAGTGTCCATGTGGTAAATGATCCATCTCACCGAAATGCCTAGATACCAAGCCACTACATCTGCCTAGTATGTAGGAACAAATATTAAATACATATATCACTCCATCAAACCAAGGAAGCATTAGAACCAATAGTAGATACCCCCCCCACCCCATAATGTTGAGCAAGGAGAGGCATGACAGGTACACTGAACCAAACTACCAAGAATAATTGCATCACGAAGAACCAAGAACATAGAAAGTGCAATAGAAAATACAAGCACATATAAAGGATGGAGTCATGGAGGAAACAGTCTCTTGACACACATCATGAGGTTAATGTCATAGAATGAAAACTTTCTTGAAAAAGGTAAATCAAACCTCTCCATGGCACTTTATAATGTAGTACAAGTACAAAAAGACACAAAATGTCCAAGATCCCAAACATGCATCAGATGGCACTTTATCTCAGTGCGTTTGCAAACAAGAAAAGCTATAGAAATAGATTTCTACAATGTTCAAGAATGAAAAGAAAATTTTAGAAACATGAATAACAGAGAAAAGGGAGTCATCCCATGCAAGGAAAATGATCCCAGGACCTTAAACATCCTAGATATTCACCAGATTTCAAAATTAGCAAAAACATGAATAAAATGTACTTGGAGCATATTCTGGAAATGAGACCCATACAAGAAGAAAGAGCACAAAACTAGCTTTACAATGATGTGCGAACATCACAAATCAGAGCCTAGATGAGAAAAATATGGCTCCCAGAGTGCAAAAAGGAACCCTGATTTTGACTGGAAAAAAACCCTACAAGACAAAAAAATCAGAAAACCAAACCTGCAAAATCAGGTCAGGCTCGGAACCGGCTTTTTGACGATATCTTGTTTGGCAAAAAATGCCTCCATTTGCTCAAGATACGAGAAAAAAACTAAAGAGGGCTCCAAAACAAGAAGAACTCCAAGGTACCTCTGCTAAATCTGGCAGAGCTCCACTAAATTTGGTGATGCCTCTAAATCTAGCGAGACTACTAAATTTTTGGCCAAATTTGGCGGATTTACCTTTTTTTTTTTAAAACTCAGCCAATTAGTATGGTGGCGTGAATTTTGAGGCAGCACAGAAACTGAGGCGACGTGAAAACTGAGACAATTTTTGCCTTGAAAAGCATGCCAAGGTTGTGCATGCAAAAAAGAGGGCCCAGATTTCAACTGTGTCCAAATTGGACAAGCCTTATATGAAAATAACGGTTCTTGGGCCTTCTGGACACAACCGCGAGGTCAGTTTGTGCCCAAAGTGCTCCAAAAAATAACTTCCCCCTGATCCACAAAAATTTGAAGCAAAAAACCTCTTGAAAACACAGATCTGAAGAACAATGCCAAATCTCTCATGAAGAGAACAGGGGCATGAAGATCTAGAGCTCTAATACCATATTGGAGTTGATGAAAACTCAATGTTAAAATTCCCAAGAATCACCTACATGCAAACACATGTCATAGAAAGAGAGAAACAAAAGCTATGGAGGCCAGAAATAACAGATCTGTGAAAGAGGAAACATCCTTAATTGATTCAATAATAGTATACAGAATGCAAGATTATTCAAGCTCAATCAGAATAGATTAAGAAATACAAACAGATCAAACCTTATAAAAGGTAATCAAAACCCTAAGAAGGGGAGAAATCTAGGTTGCATGATAATAATTAATAAAGAATTAATTATTATATGCCTAAAGTTTAGCTTAAGTGAGCTAGAGATAATAAGTGACTTTAATAATTAAATCATAATGAATTAATTAATAAGTCAAGTAACTTATTACTCTAACAATCACTTTGCTATTTCTTATTTGATAAATAATACATATGTAAGAATGATCTGGTTCATATATATATGGATCTTAGTATTCTGTAGGTTATTAATGACATATTTCCTTTGGTTTACATAGATCTTCATTGTATACAATACTCAATATATGTATTCCTTTATATTTCTCTTTTTTAATGGTGAGATATATTGTATATATTTTAATCCTTCAATGATGTGTTTTTTCTTCCTCCCCTCTTCCCAATTGCTTCAATTTCCTTTTGTATGTTTTTGCCTTCAGTCATAGTCATTCCTTGGAAGAGACACCTCCCTTTGTTGATTATTGCCTCCTTGCAAAAGACACCTCCCTTTGTTGATTGATGCCTCTTTATTATGTTTTAATCATTAATTATGCCTCTTGAATAACTCTAAGGACCCAGCCTTCTATTGTTTAATTTATTTACTATGAGGAGGGATGTCTTATTGAAAATTATACCAAAATGCATCCTCCAAGAATACAACATGCAGTGTCTAGAATCTTACTGAAGATAGACATCCTGTGAGACATTTGTGATTAGTGATTTTAGTCTTCTGTGTCTACTTTCCAAACATAATAGTCAAGCAACTCCCATAACTCCTTAGACCATGATTTTCATTTCCTTAGATTATTATTTCAATATATATCCTGATAATTAGATTTGTTGTCCTTGGTATTGATATAACATGAATATATAAATTTAGCTTGGTATTAATCTACAGGAAACTAAGAGTTATTGTATTAAGTCTTTTTATGTTTGACCACACTATGAAGGATGGAAGCATCATTTCTAACAACTCTTCATCAAGGTGCAGCTTACTATCCTCTGTCATCAATCCCTACCAAGCACCTCCAACTTGTGATGATTTCCAAACTAACAGTGTGTGTGTGTGTGTGTGTGTGTGTGTGTGTGTGTGTGTGTGTGTGTTCACAATCTTTGTCTCAATCATTAAATTCTAGATACAAGATCGCTCACACCCATATTTATTAATCGATATAATGTGGACATAGATTCAACTTTGGTTCAATGTATTGATTGATCATGATACTTCTTAGTCATTTTCACTACAAATAATTAAGCTCTTCCAATTATTAATGTCCTGCTATAGATCATGATATATATCATATTCTATGGTAAAGTTTCCATTCTCTATTTGATGCCTTATTCGCTCTCCATGATGCCACTTATAATCCCCTTTGACATCTCTTTAGAGGGACAAGTCCTTTGACTATAGCTTGGTCAAATTTTTGTTTATTAATTATTGTTAAATATTAAATATTATTTTTTATTTAGTTTAAAATGATTAAATATAATAATATTATAATACTTTTGAAGGAATTATATATATATATATTAGTTACTATTATTTGTTATTTATTTTATAAATATACTATAATTATATTGGATTATTTATTTATCTATTTTTATATTTAATATTATTATTTAATTGTTATTTAAAATTATATTTATACTAATGGTAATATTTAATTATCATTTATTATATTGCTTAATATAATATCTTTATTTTTTATTATTTTATATTGAAATTTATTATTATTTGATCAGTATTATTTTTATCTATTCATGTTTTATATATTGGTTATTATTTATTATTAAATCTTTATACGGTGGAGTTTTAGATGATTTCCTTTATCTCACTTTTATAATTTTGTCTCTTAGAAACTTCACAAAATTGATGTGGACAATATGAGGATATTGCCAATGGTCTTCAAGTGCAGGGACATGACAGTCCTCCCCTCCCAATTTTGCTTTTCTACAAGCAATGAACGATCTCAGCTATAGTCTACCCTAGGAGCTATAGCTCAAACGTATCTTTAATTCATATGTGAGTTGTCCCAATGGCAAATACTAAAAGTCAATAAGGCTTGGTGAATTCAAATGTGTGTAATATATATATTACTCTATTCTATCTATTCAAAAATAGAACCACACATGGAATATGCAGAGTATACACATGAATATATGAAGACACGAAGGATACATGAAGTAGACACATGAATGCATGAAGACATGGAGCATACACAAAGTACACACATGAATGCATTAAGACACAAAGAATACACAATGTATACACATAATGCAAGCATTGTTACATTTATTAACCAAACCCTACAATTCAATAAGTTAGGGTTAGGAAGATGATATTTTGAAAAAAAATATTAAAAAACATATATATTTCATCACTATGCTCTTGATTATAAACCCTCAAACAAAGGGAATACAAGTTAGCATATATATAAATTCCAAAATTTGAGTATACTATTATCATTCATAAACAAATTGTTTCATAGTGAATGAGTTGTGATAAGGTTATCCAAGCCAATCCCATAGTAAGCCCAAGAGTGGAACTTTGGCCTCGGCGGCAGGTATTAGGCATCCACACGAGGTGGTCTACTTAGTAGCATGTTTGTTTGGCTTATCTATTTATGCCTCATCCCTAATGGTAGGAATGATAGGGAATCATAGTGGGTCCTCAACTTGACCAATCTAAGTCCAAGAGCAGAACTTTGGCTTCCCTTACCTTGGTAGAAAATTTTTTGCATCCACCAAGGTGGTCTACTTAGATAGCGATCGTAACCTCTTAGTTTTTACAACCTAAGCCAAAGATTGGAACTTTGGCCCTCTTGGCCTTGATGGCAGAACTTTGTAGACATCCATCAATGTGTTCTACTTAGATTCCTTATAGGAATGGAGGAAGGACTATAATAGGGTGTTTTTTTACCCAACCCTAGGCCTGGGGGAATAAACTTTATCCCCCTTTGCTTCATACCTCCTGGGGTGGCATACCTAGTGGGACTCACCATTCCCCCTTATTTCCATCACTTCTCTCCTATGAACATTTATCCCATGATAGTGCCTTTGTATGATGTAGCTCATGCCTATTCCACCACAAGCCTTACCTAGTGTCTTTATACGATGTAGCACAATCCATTCCACCACAGGTCTTACCTTATCTTTTGATGAAATGATCTAATGCAGTTGAGAATATAAATATGCATAGTGTTATGTCCATATATCAGACTATATATCTTAATCAAAAATTATCTAAATAGAAACATAATTCATTCATCCTAGGAGTATGATGGATGTTATAAGTACCACCAGTATTGATCTATATGTACTTAGTAATAAGTAGTATACCAAGAATATATACTAGATATCATTGGTCAATATGAATTGTTATTTATCATTTCATATGATTGCGGCATGTACCTTTCCTTTTTTTCCTTTTTATTCAATCCTCTATTCCAATTCACCTATAGTGATCTGCTTCTCTTTTCCTCGATATTCATTTCGTCCTCTCTATTTACTATTGTATGGAAGGATTAAATCTAGTATATATTTTTGTGTTCCCCTTAGGCTGGCAAGAACATGCTTTGATACCACTTGTAATGTCCCCTATTGGGACTAAATAATATAACTATCAAATTTGCAAAGCTTTCATACTGTTGTAATAGAGATTATATGCAATATCACTATGTTATTTCTGATTTGATCAATAATACATATGCAAAAAGGATTTGGTTCATATATATTAGGCTCTTAGTATTATGTAGCTATTATGAATGACTTATTTTCTTTGGTTTATGTATATATTCATTGTATACAATACTCAATATATGTATTCCTCTATATTTCCTATTTGCTAATGATGAAATATATTATATATATGTTTTTGATTAAAAAGCAACCAAAATGAGGGGGATGACCCAAAATAGAAAATGAAGCCAGCATGAGAAGTGCTAGACTACCATCACAAAACCATCAATAGCACTCCCTCAGCCTATCCCCTTCTTTAAAATCAAAAACCAAAAACTAGTGACCACAGGCCCCAACTTCACCATGAAATTGGTAACTAGCCTATGAGCACTAACAGACCCCAACTTCATAATAAAATTGGTAACCATCCTATGAACATCAGTAATAGAAATGTTCCAATAATTCCTAATAGTAGCATAAAACCAATTAACAGTCTTACAGCCAACATAGTTAAAAACACAGTAAAAAATGGGCCCTTAACAGCTGACCACTAGCAGCAGCTTAAGAAAAAGAACATCAAAAAAGAACAAAAGGAAAATCACTTGGGGTTTTTCCCCCCTCCATTTAGCAGCAGCTTCAGCCAATCCACCGCAAGAAACTAGAAGAGCTTCCCATTGTTCTTTTCATCATCTGAAGTCTTATAACTCTCCAGGTGCAGAAGCTAAAGTGTCATTGCCACTGAATGCATAAATTTTACGGAGAAGTCTATAACCCTGTTAAAGCTCTTTCCCAGCTCCCTGATTTCATCCTTCATCACCTGTAGGTCATTTTTTGAACCCAAGTCCTGAATCAAGTCTTGGAGCTGCTTAATATTGCCCTTCATTTGATTCAATTCAGCCTTAACCTCCTCATCTCTTTCCTCCATGACCCCATGCTTATTCCCCCCATTATCCATCTTAGCTGTAGTTTCCTCTAGCTAGCCCAAAGGTGAGGTAGTAGTAAACAGCGACTCAGTCATTTGTTCTCCCATCATTTTCTTCTTTATGAAGTCCACTGTGGGCAATTTAAAACTAGTCTAAATCTGAGTTGATTCCTGTATTTTCTCACCTCCCTCCTTAGTTGGGGTATCTTTACCTTTGTCTATGTCTAAGTTGTCCTCCTTAATTTTAATTTTTTTCCATTTCTTATTTTCATCCCTACTCCTTTTTTTCCTCCCTTCTTCCTCCTCCAAATCCCCCTCTTCATCTTCAACCTCCAAGTATCTTTTCCTAACCACCTTCTATTTAACCCAGGTGTTAGACATAATCCTGTGGGACCTCCTCCTACTAACATTGTCTTCCTCTTCATCCTCCCAGTCAATATTTATTTGAACTTCTCCCACCAAACCAGCTTTTTCTTGGCGAGAGTTCTTGGGCTTATTCGTCGCGGGAGTAGGCATTTTTGAGGACAAGGTAGGTTGAGACGGGGAAGCCACAATCTCATTAGGGTTATTAGTAGGGAGGGAATTAATTTCCTACAGAGTAACAAATCTAGGAGGGCATAGAGAATGATGGAAATTGTAAAGCTATAGGATGAGAGCTTGGTGGAGAATGCAGTAATTTTACTTCATTCTTTCTTTCCTCTCACATCGACCACCGACGCCTCTAGCGAGTGCAGCAGAAAAAATGGAAAGGAGATTTCCTTATTGTAACAAAAATGGTTTAATAGAGGGAAGTGGTAATTGTAACAAGTCCCAAACTGACCTTCTAGGGTAAGATACTTCATAAGAATCAAGCATACCTCATTCCAAGGATCAGGCAACTCAGCACATTTAAAGCCACCATGGAATCGAACAGGAATATTCATCTTTTTGAAGAATCTTTTGACGCTCATATCATCCCTTCTCTTAGACACCTTCTTCCACTTTCTGCCCTCCATAGATAAACTCATGGCTTGGGCAATTACTTATTCATTGATTTCGAAGGTTGTACCATTAATGGTAACCTTGCATTCCTCCCATGAATCCATAACCTGCATAGAAATAAGCTCATCACTTCCCTCCATGGCTTCCATGTAAGGGTAAAATATGCCTTCCTTCAAATATGTGATGACACACTAGTTCTTGATAAACCCATCTTCAATTTTTGGCAGTTCCACATGGACCATGTCACCACCCATCTCAGTGTTGTTCTCTGAAAGAAGCTCCTCTTCCTGCGGCTCTAGAGACGTCACAACTGATATACCACCACACATACCAGCACCAAGCCAACCCCAGTTTAGAAAGCCTTCGCAGCAAACCCAGCGCAAGCAACCAATGTCACAAACTATAATTTTCCAATTAGTACTAATACTAATCACCTTAATTACAAAATGTTAATTCGACCCACAGGAGGTACTATTCACATGGGGAGCCGTAATAAAAACTATAAAGGCCCACGAGAATAAATGATTGCGTATCTTGGAAATAAAATGCCAATAAGGCCCGGTCATCTTATCAGAAGTCACAAATCTTGTGCCAATCCCCACACTGATTTCTCTCTTAAAAGTGCATGTACCTTCAACAAAAATGGTTATAATTACCCATCTTATCAGCAAGTTACTATAGTTAAGTCTCTTTCCAATTTCACTTTTGAAATTTGAATTCGCATTGCACCTCATGACTCTACAAGCCACCTTTGTCCTCCAATTAGGATCATCCATGTACCTCATCATTTAATGACATTATTTCTTTCCCTCTCAACGAGCAAAATAGTGTGCTTCATCAGCGACTTCAAATTTCTCCAACACTTGATCTCGTGCATAGATAATCCACTGGCCGCTAGCGCATCCGCCACCGCATTTCCTTCTCTGTAAATGTGCTTCAATTTAAATTCCTCCATCCTTGGGATAAACATCCAAATGTCCTACAGCAGATTAGACATGTTCCATCTATCCCTATAGTTCCCTTTGACTAGCTCAATCACAATTTTTGAGTCACCCTCGATAATCAATTTCTTGATTCCCACGGTAACTGCCACTTTAAGACCCCATAATAAGGCAGAGATTTTTGCCACATTATTGGTAGCCAACCCAAGATTAACCTCATAAGAAATATACATCTTCCCTAGGTGATCTATGATAATACCTCCTCTTGTAGCAACCCCACTACAAGCAGCCTCATCAAAATTTAGCTTGAAGAATGTGCCTTTTGGGGGGCATTGAGTATTCCTCCTCGCAAGCACCTTTGAGTTATCAAAACCAAAAAAGGAATTAGGGAGCTTCCAATCATGAGTCAGTCTACAATCCACTTCCTTAGGGGGAGTTAGGAACTCTCCAACAAATAGTCTCTAGGTTTTCCCTTAGCAGATTGATAGCAGAACACACCATCACTTCAACCTCATTTTCCTCCCCCCGAAACACTCTATTATTCCTTTCTTTCCACAGGCTCCAGCATACATGTGGGGGTAACATTTTCCAGATTAAACAAATTATCGGATGAACTGAGAAATGACCCCAATTGATGAAAAATTCATTAACATTCTCCAAAAACGCCCACTCTAGCTGCATTTTGCTCATTATTTTATACCACACCTTAGACGCATAAGGACAATGAATTAAGAGATGATTTATGGTCTCTTCCTGATTTTTACACATAACACAGCGGTTAACCAGCTGGTTACCCCTCTTTTGGATATTATCAAGTGTGAGGATCTTGTCGTGCAACATCGTCCACCATAAAAAAATTATTTTAGGAATCAATTGTGGGATCCAAACACTTCACATTTTCTCATTCACCGTCTTCTTAGAATTAACTAAGTAAGACGATTTCACCGTTCCCTCCCCCAACTTGTTATGGCACTAGAAAACTTTATCTTCTATCTGAGAGAGGGGGATCCTAACACCTTCCAAGAGCTCTTGAATCTCCTGTACCTGAAGGGGAACCTGAGAATGGTCATTATAGACGTCCACCAACTTTTTCCAGTTCCTATCCATAGAAATATAGTCTTTTACTTTACTTCCAAAGTAAGATTCCAGCCTATCTGTATTGTGACAAAACTTGTCCCTACCAAAAATTTTATCACTAACCCACCAGTCCTCCCAGAAACTGATCTGATTACCATTACCCAAAATCCATTTCATCCCCCTTAATAGGGATCCCTTACACTTAGCTATAAAGTTCCAAATTTTAGAGCCAGTCAGTAAACCCTGACTTAAAGGGGAATGAGAGGTGTTATTGAAATACTTAGCCTTCATAATTCTGCACCAGTCGGTGGATCCCCTGAAAATATACCAACCAGTTTTGGTTATTAAAGCCTTATTTAAATTTTTTAATTTCCTCACTCCTAGCCCACTTTTGGCCTTTGGTTGACAAACCGTATCCCAGCTGACCAGGCTCATTCTAGTTTTGTTCTCAACCCTCATCCATAAAAAGTTTCTCTGAATTTTCTCAAGCTTCTCCATCATTCTATCAGTAATTTTAAATAGAGATAGGAAGTAAATTAGAATACCTTGGAGGCTGTAGACAATAGTGGAGCTTCCCTACATTGCTGAGCACTTTCCCCTTCCATCCCGCAAATATTTTCTGCATTTTCTCTAGAATGGTGTTCCAGAATTGGTCTAAGACCTCCTTAACCATGAGCGGGAGCCCTAGATAGGTGTCTGAAAGCTCAACTCCCATACAACCAAAACAATCGACAATCTTCTATTGCGTTCCATGCTCAGTATTGAAAAAATAAATTTTTCTCTTGCAATAGTTGATTAGTTATCCCAAAGCCACCGCATAGTTATTCAGTAAATTTTTCCATTCCCTCACTTCCTTAATAAAAGCATTTCCAAAGAGGAACATATCATCCACAAACTACTGGATAACTTTTGAAGGAAGAGTGGAGGTTAGTTTAAAGCCAGCAATGGATCCAACCCTCTTCAGCTTTAGGAGGTTCCGAGCCAGCACCTCCACAACCAATAGGAATAGGTAGGGAAAAAGTGGGTCCCCTTGTCTCAATCCTCTTTGTGGTTTAAATGACCCCCAGGGTGAGCCATTAACCAACACTACAAATTCAACCACTTCCACTGCCACCTTTATAAATTTTATAAATATTTCATGAAACATAGATTTTCTTAGCACCTCATACAAGAAATCCCAAAAGACTTTGTCATAAACCTTAGAGATGTCCAACTTTAGCGCCATCCCAGAATTATTGATTCTATCCATAGAATGAATGATCTCATGGGAGGTAATCACTGCATCTAGAATTTGTCTGCCCAGAAGAAAACCTTTTTGGTTAGGATTTATAATTTTTCTTAGAAGGGGTTTTATTCTATTAGCAAGGATTTTGGAGAGTATTTTGTAAATAGTGTTACATAGGCTAATGGAGCGGAAGTCTCCCATATTCTGTGGATCCTGAATCGTAGGGACCAGCACAATATGAGTATTATTAAGTTTTTTCAAGATGTTTCCAGTTCTAACAAAATCCTGAGTCGTGTGGATTAATTTATACTTGATAATCTCCCAGAAATGATGGAAGAAAGCCAGAGGAAAGCCATCCAGGCCAGGAGATTTATAAGTCCCCATGGAAAACAATGCCTTTTTTAACCTCCTCCTCTGAAACTTGATGCAACAACTCATCATTTTCCTCCTCACTAATGACAGTCGAGATAGCCTCCAGGAGCCTATTGGAAATACCAACTGAATCCCCCCAAGCCGGGCATCTGTAGGTATCCTGAAAGAACTCCACTGCAAACTTACCAATTTCTCCTTCCTCCATTAGCATTTGATTTCCCCCATTCCTTAAGGATTTAATGGTCTTTCTCCTTTTATGAATTAAAGCAGATCTGTGGAAGAAGGAATAATTCATATCCCCTTCCTTGAGCCATTGGACCCGAGACCTTTTCTTCCAATAAATTTCTTCCCTCTTTAGATTCTCTTTCCATTTCTTTTGCCACACTTCCTCTTCATAATTATCACTCCAGGAGGAATCACCCTCGTCCATCCCCGCTTGGAAGTGTTGAAGATTTTCCTCAATCTCTTTCTTTGTCTGAAATATATCTCCAAACCTAGTCTTACTCCACCATTGGGCCTCCTTCCTGATCATATGTAATTTTTTAGATATTTTGAACATGGTCGACCCCGGAATAGTAATGTTCTACCATCGTCGGATACATTCAGTAAAGTATGGGTGGGAGTGCCACATTATCTCATAGCGGAATGGACGTGGCCCACTCCCAGTCTTCTCTTCCTAATTGAGTATTAGTGGGGAATGATCAGACACTGTCCTAGGGGGGTGAGAGAGACCAACCATTGGATCAATGTCCCAACCTCTTGAAATCATCCATCTATCCAGTCTAACTTGGATTATCTTCTTTCCTTTTCTATTATTGGACCAGGTGAAGACCATTCCTTACATATACATATATCAATCAAGTCATTGTTTCTCATAAAATCCGCCAAATCTTGCATACTATCAGAATAATCCTGGGTGCCTCCCATCTTTTATGAGGGAAAAAGGGGAGTATTAAAATCCCTCGCACACATAATGGGGTACCTCTAATAAGCTAACATAAGGTTAGTAATCTCTCCAAAAATCTTGTTGCGATCACTTTTAACATTGGGAGTGTAAATACTATACATGTATAGGAAACATGGCTCCATGAAAACAAAACCACAAGATAGTTATGAGAAAAATCCACAGCGTTGCTAGACAACTTACTCAGGTTCTAGAGAGTAGCCACACCACCGAAGGCCCCATCAGCTTCACTATAAAGGAAGGCCACTCCAGGCCGGATTTTATCCACAAGAAGAGCAAAATTTTGATACGTCATCTTAACCTTATGGACTAAAACCACATCAAATTTAAATTCTATAATATACTTCATCAAAGCATATTTTTTCTGAGGGCTATTCATGCCCCTCAAGTTCAAAGAGAGGAAATTTATTTTCTACATTTCTGGGAATCTTCTAAGGTTAATTGCCTCCCACTAGAAATTTCCCTTGCTGCTTCCTTAGTTCTCAATGATCTCACTGTGGGCCAACCAACTTTGTCTTCATTACCCACATCCACCTTTTTCCCCCCTCTAGTTTTCCTCTTTGGTTCTGACCATTCCAGAAGACTTTTCGAAGGAGAAGAAGGAGCTGACAGCGTCTTCAACTTAACTTTCATCTCACCACTTTGGGAAGGGGAACAAAAATAATTTCCTCCAGGGGCCCTCACATCCCCCCAGTCCCCAATACTTGCATCCTCTCTAGAGTCTCCCTCCTTCTTCTGGCTAAAAGTCAAAGATAACTTACTCTTCTCGTTGTCCTCTCCCATTTTTGTCTCTTTTCTCAGGATTTCCCTGTTGGAGTTAGTGATATCCTCTAGGACCTTAGATTGTAAAAATTCTCCTTCCTCCAATATCATCTCCTATTCTACCATCTTATCTTTACCATCTCCTGTCTTCTCCAATATTTTAAGGCTATTTGCCTCACCCAACAAGTGGGGGAGCTCCCCTTCCAAGGATTCTTGTACTTCCTTCTCCACCACCTCCCCAACCAAAGGACTCACATTAATACCAAAGTCATTCAGAGTCGATGTGGAAAGGTCCTCTAAACTCTCACTATCCTTTCAAGGGGGCGTTGCAATCTGCCACAACATGACCATGTTTATCACACCTCTAGCAGTAGAGGGTGGCATTCTCATAAACAATGGCCTAATTTTTCTTACCCCATTTGGATTTCAGCATCACAAAGTTGGGGAGGGGTTTACTCATTGTAACATTCACACAGAATATCACAAACACCAGCCTCGACTTTTGTGAAGTTACAAAGTCTGCTGACACGTATTGACCAAACAAGTTCCCAATCCACCTGAGCACTTCATCGTCCCAAAATTCCAAGCAGAGCCCTGAGAGACGAACCCATACCAGCGCAACTTTCTGAAGCTCCACATCTGGGTTAAACCTCAGCTTCCATTTTGCTAATAACAAACAATGCTTCCCATAGCACCAGTTTCCAATAGTTACATGGGTGAAGTCTGCCGCAACATTAAACTTAAAGAGGAATAGGCCCCTAGGCATGGCCAAGACATAGAGGTTCCCTTTAGCTTTCCATCTGGAAGCGCACCACCATCTCACCATATCAATGGTGGGCCTAAAGGCAATAAATATCCCCACTAGACAAAGTTGTAGTGAGGCATAAATGCTTTCAACCAGCCCATCAGGGACAAATATCTCAGGACCAAACTCACCCACAAAACATTTGGGGACATCTGGGGAGGCAAGAGACTCTTTTTTGAAAACTAAATTCTTCCAGTCCCCCAGCTAGCATTCCTTGTCCACCCACACCTTCTCAGGGCTAAACAGAAGGGAATCATCACCTGCCAAAATCCGTGAGTAAGAAGACTCCTCCAAAACTGAAACAGCAAACAAACTGAAGCCCGTATTGTCAGCAGTGTACACTTTGTCATCCATGTGTGACATCACTAGGAATAGATCCAGATAGAGAGTCTCTAGGCCCCCAAGGTCCCTGGACGGTGAGGAAGCCGAAGCCAGCTTGAATTCAAAAAATCTAGTAGGCGGGAACTTACAGAGCTAATTTTTTCCACAAGATTTCCTATTATTGTATATATATTATTCCTTCAATGATGTGTTTTTTCCTCCTCCCCTCTTCCCAATTGCTTTGATTTCCTTTTGTATGTTTTTCCCTTCAATCATAGTCGTTCCTTGGAAGAGACACCCCCCCTCCCTTTGTTGATTGGTTCCTCCTTGCAAAAGATGTCTCCCTTTGTTGATTGATGCCTTTTTATAATGTTTTAATCTTTAATTATGCCTCTTGAATAACTCTAAGGACCCAACCTTCTATTCTTTAATTGATTTTCTATGAGGAGGGGTCTCTTATCGAAAATTATACCAAAATGCATCCTCCAGGAATATGACATGTACTGTCTAGGATCTTACTAAAGATAGACGTCTTGTGACACATTTGTGATTGGATATTTTAGTCTTTCACGTCTACTTTCCAAACACAATATTCAAGAAACTCTCATAACTCCTTAGACCCTGATTCTCATTTCCTTAGATTATCATTTCAGTATTGTAATAGATTGATTTTACATGTATAGGAATTGTTACATTTGAAATTAGAATGTTTATTGAAATGTGAGGGGAAGATAAGATGTTCCTTTTAACCTCAAATACACAAAGGAATGATCCAAATTGATTAACCCCAAAGGAAGGATCAATGCCTAAATGAATCAATCTATTAGAAATGAGAGCAAAGAGGAAGACCTTAGATTCCATTTATAGGAAAGGATGTGTGATAGATTTAGAAAGATTAATAACTTTAATTGAAGTGAATAGGAGAAAAGTACTAACCTTGAAATGTTACAGATTTGAAGAATTCTATTTTCAGGGGTCTGTACTGATTTTTTAGAAAGTCTGCAACCGGATCTAAAACAAAAATGCAGAGACGAAAAAAACCCAGAAATCTTTTTCTGATCTGACATAGTTCCAATTTTGACCCTCAAGTCGATGTCACCATTGACCCAGAATTTCCAATTCCGACCTAGGGTAGGATTGACCTCTAAAACCTCTGACAGAAAATTTTGTTTCTGGATCCTGATAGTTTTCCGAAAAGGGTATCCAAATCTACACTCCAACTCGTTGTTCCGAACCTGTCCCTGCAAGAAAAATGTTTTGTTTGTTGGGGGGGAGGGGTTTGCCTTAGTCAAACCTCGATTTAGGAATTAACCTTCAAATCAATAATTGAAATAAAGAATGCTAGCAAGTAGTAGAATTAAATCTAATAATGAAGCTATGATATTCAATAGATATGCAATTGTATTTTGAATGTAAACAAGTATGTAAATATGAAAGCTTGGACTCGATATTAGAAACCATAAACCTTCATGAGTGTATGCTTGGAATCCACCTTGAAGAGAGAATGAATGAATCTTGAGGATGCACAAAGGATCTTGAAGGAAGATCACACCACCATGATGGATAGATCTAGGGCTTGAATGATGAATCTTGAATGCTTGAACCAAATCCCTTTAAAGGCTTGAATGCTTGAATCCTTGATCTTCAATGGAGAACTTGGATGCTTGAGAGGAAGACTTGAACACTTTGAAAGCTTGAAAACATGTAGAAAAATGGATGCTTGAACTTTTTTCTTCTTGGATAGTAGATAATTTGTACTTGATATCACTTATCTTGGCTTAGAGAAAATGAGAGGAGAAAACTTCCTTATATATGAATCTAGGGCGCAATCTTCTAGAGAGGCCTACATAGGAGAATTAAATTCCAATTAGACCTATATCCCTAGAAGAGGACCTATATTAAATATAATTTAAGAGTCATCAATTTGGAACCAAAAATAGCTGACCCAGAAGTGGGAAATGAACTTTTAATGACTCCTGGCAACCTACAAACTTTCAAACTGGAAAGGGGGACCTGGGTCAAAATCAAGGTTGACCTTGACCTAGGTCAAGGTCAAGGTCGACCTTGACCCAGGGAGTTAGAACCCCTGGAAAATATGTCAGATGGGATGGATGGTGCCCGAAGAGGCCCAATCAGGGTCCTAAACAGGCACAGAAATAGGAGAGGATGCAAAAATGAGGGGACAATATGATGATGGTAAAAAACACCCCCTAAGGAGGGCTAAACATTCTTAACATGGAAGTGTTTCCATTTTAAGATGATACAAGTATACATTGCAATGATTAGATTTGTTGTCCTTGGTATTAATATAACATGGCTATATAAATTTAGCTTGGTATTAATATAACATGGCTATATAAACGTTCTTAACATGGAAGTGCTTCCATTTTAAGACGATACAAGTATACATCGCAATGATTAGATTTGTTGTCCTTGGTATTAATCTACAGACAACTAAGAGTTATTATATTAAGTCTTCTAATGTTCGACCACACTATTGAAGGATGGAAGTATCATTTCTGACAATTCTTCATCAAGGTGCAATTCATTATCATGTATTGTCAATACCTACCAAGCACCTCCAACTTGTGATGATTTGTAGACTGACGTAATATATATGTTCATATATATTACTATTATTTGTTATTTATTTTATATATAATAATTATATTAGATTATTTATTTATCTATTTTTATATTTAATATTATTATTTAATTGTTATTTAAAAATATATTTTTACATATTATATTATATTTATAATAATGGTAATATTTAATTATCTTTATTTATTATTATTTTATCTTTTGATTTATTATTATTTGATCATTATTACTTTTGTTTAATTACGTTATATATATTGGTTAATATTTATTATTAAATATTTATACGATACAGTTTTAGATGATTTCTTTTATGTCAATTTTTTAATTTTGCCTCTTAGAGACTTCACAAAATTGGTGTGGAGAAGATGAGGATATCGCCAATGGCCTTGAAATGGAGGGACATGAAAAATGTGTCCTTGCAATAAAGGCCTGATTAGGTACTCATTTACAAACCAATGCAAATCAATGCAACTGGCACTAAAGCAGTTTCTCTAAATGGAGAAAAGGAGAAAACCCACATGAGAAAAAACTTGTCTCCAAAAGCGAGAGATGCAATAAAAAAAATTTAAAAAAAAACGGTACTACATGTTACTAAGATGAAGGACTCCAAGTGTCCCCCAAGTACTAAATTAGTCACGTAAGTATAATGGATATCCCTCCTATAATAGAGAGAAGAAGAGACAATGTAAGCTCCAATGTTGAAGATGAAGGCTCAAGGACAAATGCTAATGAAGATCCAAGAGTGAAAAACCACATTCCTCCCCTTAGGAAGAAAGCTATAAAATGGCCAAGGCTGAAGTAACTACATAAAAGGAAGGTCTCATGATGTGTTCCATTAAATAATAGCCAATAGTCCAACTATATAAATCAACTAAAGAAAAGCTAAATTACTATGTAGATGTGTGATGTAAAGTCTAGAAAGACACTGGTGATGAGATGATAGAAATTCTCAATTTTCCATTAGAGAGGAATGCAATATCCTTAGTCGTGTCCCCAATGTCTAGTGTGTGTGATGTATCAAACACTGATGCGATATTTGGAGTATGTGATGTATCAAACAATGATGCAATGGCTGACTAGTACTCATCCACTCTATTGAAAATATAAGGGAATGAATATCATGCTAAATTTAACTGAACAAAACAAGTATTAGGAACCACTATGGATGAGTGAAGTACACATAGGTTCAAGTAACCAAACCTCTCCTTAGATACCTGATCCACTCTTGATGCATCAGAGATAGGACCAATTAATGGAACAACATTCTCAACAAGAGGAAAATGAGAGAACTCATAGAGTCATGATGCATTATAAACTCTACCAATTGCAATAATCTCTCTAATGTGATGATCTCTGATAAGTATTGAATCAAGGGTGAGCTCAACTATCATTCCCTTCCCAATGTGAGTAATCTAGTAGATGGAAATGAGGTTGGAGACACACTGAACGACATTGAATGTCCCATCATCAACCTTAATAAAACCACTCCCAGTAAAACTCATGTAAGTATTATTATCCATCAAAATATATGGAAAAAAGAATTCTCAAAAGAAGAGAACATACCCTCAAATGATGTCATTTGATGTGAGGCTCCTAAATCAAGAATTCATCTATTGGACTGAGTGTGTGCTGATGCAAAGAGTTCATGGCCTTTCATCTCGTATTCACCATGTTCCATAGAAGTTGATCTTGAATGTGTAGGTCTTAATGTGGTAGAAGAGGATGAATGAGATGAAGGTGGCTGAATATTGTGCTTCTATAGAATATGTGTCAACTCATCAATCTTCTTTGCATAATATATATGCTCATCATGTCCTAGCTTCCAGTGTAATATGCACACTTCATCTTATCCTTCTTTTATGACCTCTTGGAAGAGAAGGAAGAATCTGAATGATTTTTTAATTGTACATATCCTTGAGCTTCTCATGTGATTTGGAATCCTTGGGTTTCTATTTCTTTCCTTTTCCATGTGAATCCTTCTGATTTGTGGAAATGTGAGAAGCAATAAGAGTCTTTGATTTGGAAGATTTCAGTCTCCCCATCTAAACGAACTTGGTTTTCTCTCATGCTATTTGAGAATAAAATTCATCAAGTAAAGGCATGTTGTATTAAGAACCAAGTGCATCCCTGGTGGCATAAAATGTAGAAACAAAAACTAAATAATTAAGACCAAACTTGGTAAGGATAGAGAGAATCAATCAAGAGCCTTCCTTCTTAATTTTGTATTACTTCAACTATAATTTGAGAGACTTAAATTTGGTGAAGAATTCATATGTGCTATCAAAATCATTAAGATTCAAGCCAATAATCTCATTCTCCAATTGAAACCCCCTTAATGTATATTGTTTCCCAAACATGTTCTTTAATGTAGTACAAAATTAATTAGGTGTAGTGCAAGAATCAACATAAAAGAGGATATCTAGAGACATCCATAGTATCCCAAAAGCATCATCAAACCTATTAAACTATTTTATCTTCTCAGAAGCACCTGTAGGCTCAGGTTCTAATCCCATAGTCACTCTGTATAACCCTAGATTCTTCATGTGTATCTCCATTTGTTTTTTCCAACCAAAGTAGTTGAACAGAGTAATGGGGGAAATATTATGTGAATCCATGATAAATTATTAAAAAAATAAGTATTGAAATGGACTAACACAACAATATAGATGGTCTTAATGCCAAAAAAAATCTTGAATCACAAAAATATCAAGCGATTTGCATGTTTTCCAAGAAAGAGCCCAAAAATTTAAGATTGAGATCTTTGAGTGCCTAGTAAAAACAATATCGGATAAGGACTCAATATTTGTATAGAGACCACCAAGATCTTTCCAACAATGTGTGGAAGTCTCAAAACAGAGTCAGTTTTCTCAAGTTATAGCTCTGGAATTGCAAAAATGAAGCCTGACTTTGGAGGGATTGGCAACATAATAAAATTTCAAAAAATATCTAGACTGTGTGATTTTGATATCGTATGCACAAGTTATGAGCAAAAAACTAACTACTACTCTTTATGGCTTAGTGGTCAACCTGGTCAACAGTCAATTACGAGAAAAAATTGGCAGTCATCTAGCCATCACAAAATATTTTGGGAATATTCCCTCTCATCAAGAAAAATATTCTCTATCAAAAATATACTTTTCCTTAATGGAATATTCTTTACAGCCACTGGAGTATACCATAGAATATTCTTTAGAATCTTTGCTTAATTTGGAGGGGACTTGCTAAATTTAGTGATGGTCAGATAAAGATGGAGGTATCACCAAATTTGGCTTATGAAGTTGTTGATGGTTTCTGACATCACCTGTCAACTGTGTAGGCGTACCTTTTGTACTTATGTACAAAATCTATGCCTTCCTTTGAAAAATTACACCCACTTTAATAAAAAAAAATTTTTTTTAAACTTTTTGAAAGATATTTTTATAAAAAAAATTCACTGCAGAATTCGTAGATGTTAATTGTTAAGTGCATGCTATAATTTGTTTTCATGTAATGACTGCGTGGGTTGATGTCAGCATTGGTATAGTTCTTGATTTGCATGTAGGCCCCCAAAAAATTGCCCTAAATTTTACAATGTCATTTTTCAATAATTTGATCGCCAATTTATGAGTTTTTGGCCCTTTTGAGTGTGATGGTGACCTCCATTTTGTACCAAAGTGCCCATGTTTTTCAGCTACCCCTAAATTTTGCCTCAATTTTTGTGCCTTTAGCTAGTTTGACCCAATTTTTCAACTTCTCATATTTTGACAAAATGATAGCTCTTCTTAGGGTTTTCAATGTTGCGAACATGGTGGAAACCTCCTTTTGACCCTACTGACTATAGAAAATTTACCCAAGGTTGGATCCCTCAAGCACGAAAACAAGAACTTGATAGATCTAACACTCTGATACCATGTAGGAGCAATGATTGTGCTCTGATACCATGTAGGAGATGATGAAACAACCACAAAAGCCAGGAATCACCTACAAGCAAAACACCAATCACACAAAAGAGATCAATCAAAGATAATATGCTCTGCAAAAACCCTAGAATCCTATATTGATTGCTCAAACAATGAATTAGGATACATTAAAATGAATGAATGACTTTATAGAAAGAAAGAATACAAAAGCTAATTGTTACTAAAACTAGAAAACTAGAGCTAAGATATGCAAACTAGAAGTGCTTGATATGTAGAATGTGTAAACTAGACCCTAACTAGACTAAACTAACCTAAATTTAGGCTCAACTAAGTGAACTTAAGCTAGAGCATGAATCTGCAAACATGTGCTCAATAATGCATAATAATATGCATGAGAATATTATTGAGCATGTGCACAATTAATTTATGCAACATATGAAAATGTGCTTAATGCCAGTTTGACCCAATTTTTCAACTTCTCAAATTTTGACAAAATGATAGCTGTTCTTAGGGTTTTTCAATGTTGCGAACATGATGGAAACCTCCTTTTGACCCTGGTGTCTACAAAAAATTTACCCAAGGTTGGATCCCTCAAGCATACAAACAAGAACTTGATAAATCTAACACTCTGATACCATATAGGAGCAATGATTGTGCTCTGATACCATGTAGGAGTTGATGAAACAACCACAAAAGCCAGGAATCATTTGCAAGCAAAACACCTATCACACAAAAGAGATCAATCAAAGATAATATGCTCTATAACAACCCTAGAATTTTATATTGATTCCTCAAACAATGAATTGGGATACATTACAATGAATGAATGACTTTATAGAAAGAAAGAATACAAAAAAATATACAAAAGCTAATTGTTACTAAAACTAGAAACTAGCGCTAATATATGTAAACTAGAAGTGTTTGATATGTAGAATGTGTAAACTAGACCCTAACTAGACTAAACTAACCTAAATTTAGGCTCAACTAAGTGAACTTAAGCTAGAGCATGAATTTGCAAACATGTGCTCAATTATGCATAATAATATGCATAAGAATATTATTGAGCATGTGCACAACTAATTTATGCAACATATGCAAATGTGCTTAATGGAATTAGTATGCATGCTCTAACATCAAATACTAATTGTAAAATATCACCATGGACATTTTTATAACACAGTATAATAATTAATAATTTTTTAGGGTACTACAAAGTGGGTTTGTGCCAAAGGAACCCTCAAATTGCAAGGCAATTGAGGATAATTATAACTTGGAGAAAGGATGATCATATTCCGAAAGACAAATATGTATTTTTGAAGTGATAAATCTTTTAAAAAATAGGTTTTCAAGGCTCTAAACATTTGGATTATAGATAGGCTCATTACACCTCATCTTCCGTACCCCATATTATCCTCCTTATATAAAGATTGAGTGTTTTAATAAAAAATTTATGTAGAAGATGCTTGTTCGTGTCAATTTGTAAAAGTTTTATCAATGCAAAAGCCTTAGCATAATATAGAAAGGAGATTCCATATAAAGCTACATAGACGATTTGAAGATTTGTATAAATGCTAGAAGAAATATGCCAAATTTTTCATTATTTATCTAAACATATGTATCATAATTACTACTTGAAAAATCTCTAAATGTTCCAAGAAAATTAACAAAAATGACATCTTAAGAAACTAACTTTTAATATTAAGATTATTTACATAATATAAATAACCAAAGTTTTAATATTAAATTCAACAAAAACAATATCTTAATAAACGTATCTTTAACCAAGGTGTGTGTGTGTGTGTGTGTGTGTGTGTGTTCTATAATCATTAGTTTTTGAGGCAATGGACTACATTTATTAAAGATTTTTAAAAAGAATTGTCCCAAACTATCTTTAGTGTTTTGATATAAAAATTGTGTAGAAGAAGCTTATTTTCAATGACTAAAAGATTTATCAATGGAAAAGTCTTAAAGTACCATCTAAAAAATATATTATATTGTAATAGCTACATAAAGGGTACTTTATTAAATACTTAAAAATAATCAAAAAAAAATTATTGTTATTGTAAATACAAGAATCATAATTACTCCTTGAAAGATCTCTAAATACTACTTTAAAATGACTTTTTAAGAAAATAACTTTTAATATTAACACTATTTATATAACATAAATAACTAAACTTTTATAATTATATTCAAAAACAACTAACCTTTTAATATTAAGCTCAATGAAAATAATATATTACTTAAATAAGTGAGCTTTTAGCATTTTGAATAACCTATATAGAAATATATGTGAACTCTATTATCACTAGGGCCCCTATGTGTATTTATAAGTATATTCGTTTTGAATTCAAGAGGCATCCTATATTCCAAACAAAACACTATTCATAGACAATGACAACACATAACAAAATCGACCTTCTCTAACCGAGATCAAATAGCCAAACAACCAAAGGTGTAGATTAATTCGGAGAGCTCTCAAATTCTTCTAGAAGACAAATATTATAATGATTAATTTCTCATTACTCAAACCTCTAAAACTAGATAAGAGATTTGATTTTCGAAGAAGTAAAATCAATTTTATAATTTCTTAAACAATTTATAAATACACAGTCAAAACATAATATTAAATCAAAATTAATTTATCTTTATTTTCTTAAAAAACAATCACTAAAATTATCTAAATCAAATTTTCATGACTAAATAATATTTTATAACATAAAAATATACTTCATTTAACATTCCAAATTATATTATCTACTAATTAATTGCTAAAAAGAAATAATTTAATTAACTAACTTATTGAAAATACCTATATAGAAAACTATTTAATTAATTTCTTAACTAATCATTAATACCCTACCATACTAAAAAATTTTTTAAAAAAAGAGTATTACCTACTTCATATTTTTAAACTAAAATGAAATATAATGACAAATATATACATCTAATCTCAATCTTTAAAAAATCTGAAAGTTACTATGCACAGTTATATAAAGTGAGGAAAATCCATTAGATTTGACTAATTTTTTTAAAAGAACTAACAAAATTATAAAAAAAAAATTTAAAATCATAGAACCTAAATGACATTTTTTTCCTACGTAGTACCTAGATGAAACAAAATAAGTTGAAATAACTAAAGCAGCTAAAATTAGTGGACCATCATGTTGCTTTATCAATACGGTAGTACCTTACACAATGTACTGTTTTTTAATGGAAGAAAATTATGTTTTAATAATAATAAAAGTGTACGAGCCGAGAAAAGTTTCTGCACCACAAAAAATGCTTTTACATTATAGTTTTAAATGAATGATAAACGAATGGTCTAAAATTGCCCTAGTACTTTATTTATTTATTTTTAAATTGTAGGCCAGCTGTAAAAGGGTAGAAAAAGCATGATTATAGACCAAACATCATTTTCCCCACATGGATATGTTTAGTGCTCTATTATAGCCTTGGCCAAGCATTTCTATGCCTAGATTGGAAAATTAAAATTATCCCATTACTTTAAAACATAGTACATTTGGTAAGGGCGGGCAAGTTGAAATGAATGTCATCCACTACAAGAAATAACTACAAAGTCTCACCTAACCTAGAACATAGTACATGGGGCCATTTCTATCACTCACACAAGGCAATCTTCTCTAATGATTCCCCCCACTTGCAAAAGTGAAAGCATGTTCCTTGCCCATGGGACATTCCCCTTCATTGCTCTTTAGTTTAAATTTTTATAAGTTAAATTATGTTTAATAATGGGTATGTGAGAATTATAGTATGTTTTTTACTATATGATTTATTGAAGTTAAAATCTTGTGATAAGACTAAGTAATTTTGATAGATTGGATCTTCTTATTTATAATAATATGACAAAAGACGAATCTTATATTCCGTAAAAGTAATTTTGATGGATTGGATCTTCTTACTTATAATAATATGATGAGAAGACAAATCTTATATTATCGCAATATTTAACTTTGTAATATAAATGTTTTCTTAAGATTAAAAATACTTTTGTTTTGGTCTTTAAGGCTTTGAACATTGATGAAGTTTTTATTAATTTTTTTATTAAGTCATTTATAGTTTGACTATGGAGAGAAATTTTTAGAATAGTGTGGTCATGGTGGTTTATCAACACTACCACATGTGCATAGAAAAGCTAAATGCTTTTGACTTAAATCTCTATTTGATCGTTAAATATTGTAGGAAGTTAAATTTATTTGTGAACTTTTTTTTGTTGTTAGAGAAAGGTTTATTAGTGTTTTCTCATGTTTAAACAATGAAGAATAAAAGTAGAAACTAAAAGATTCGAGAAAAGCTAGTAAAAATATAATTAATATCTAAGAGTCGTAAGAATGTAGTGATAAAAATAGAGTTAGGAAGAATTTTGTTCATGAAATAAAATAAAATAATATTTAAGAAAAAATATATTAATAGAGGTTAATTTAGCTATGAGTAGACATTAATTTTGACCTTATTAGCGAGAGATTGTTCAATCTTTTATTGAGTTCCTTTTCTAATAATTTTGTGGGCTTTCAACTTACATTTTTCAACTTTTGATTAGTGTTTTTATGCTTCTTAGGGATTTTTTCCATGTACAACTTCGCTAAACTAAAAGCATCCATTTTGTCTAGATTTTCTTGAGCTAGATAGAGATATTGAAGAACTTTTCTCTCTTCCCTAAGCAATCATGCATCCTCCTCAATAATGAGTTCTTGTAGTTGCAACTCTGAAATAATAAAAGTAATGTTTACCATGACTAGTTAAGGAAACAAAATACTTATCCATGAGGGTAGCCAAAGGAAACCTCAAAGAGGCACAAGTACACCCATGATTCCTCTAAAAATAGTACTCATCTAGCCTCCTTATACTTCAACACGCATGTCTAGAACTTAGCCCAATGCTACTAAAAAGATGAACAATTCAATCACGGATGCCCAAGTTGATTACAATTAAAGCATCTAAATCTTGAAAGGCAATCCCTTAGAGTTGAATTGAAACCAATTACAATGAGAGGACCAAATCTGAATAGAGCAGGTACTTGACAAGAGAGATCAACAAGCACACACCCTTGCATGTAGCTTCTAAAGGAACCATGACAAACATAATTTATCCTAATAAAGGTACTCACCTTGCTACACCCTTAATCGTAGAGTATGCATATGGTTGTGAGTAGTCAATTTATGGCTACCTTAACTCCTAATTAAATCATAATATCATTATTACATTTTTATTTAACTAGTTGGGTTGAAATTACACTTATATATTCATATTTTGGATGATCGTAGTGCTATTTTAGTCATAGAGGACATATATAAGAGGTAATGCACCTTATTTTAACATATGAATCATTAAATTCTTATTGAATATTATTGGAGGTATCCCCCCTTGAAGTGGATAAGGAGGTTGCCCCTCAAAGTGGCATATTAATATCAAGTGATTACATAATATTGCATATTATATCTTCTATTGTGCAAGTTATCTCATTACAACTAGTATCAGAGCATGATCTTGGCACCAAAATAAAACTTTTTTGGAGATCAATTTAAAAAGTGCATATCTCTCAAATTTGAGTGTTTTTTTCCAATTTTTAAAGGTTTTTGAAGACTGTATTATAACATATTCAATACAATTTATAAGGCAGTTGGAGCTAAATTGAGTGAGTTATTGCAAAATTAGGGTTTCTATCCTAAATAATTGAAAATCTCATAACTTTCAAATTTTAGTGAAAATCTTCCTAATTTTTAAAGGGTTTTTTAGAAGGTTATTGAAGTATATACCACAAAAATTCAGATACTTTATATTTCATTTTTATAATTAATTGCAAAAGCATTATTTCCTATCATGACAAGGCCTCCTACAAGGGGCAGAAAGAATTTTTCTATTAAGGATGAGGGAAAAAATAAGGATATGAGTCCTAAAGATGAAATAGGAAAAGGTTCAGGGAGAAATCTCATCAATTAAGGGAGATATATATCAAATGGAAGGATATATGCAAAGCATGGGAGTGGATTTATTCAACATAAAGAGTATACTAACTCCTTATATTAATGGATCCAAAAAGGATTTCCCAAAAAGAGAAGGTGAATCATCTACGTGAGAAAATAGTGATTCAAATTGTAATATTCATTTGGGATTTAGGAACTCGATACCAAATGATGAAGCGCACTCCCCTTACTCACCCAAACAAACATAACACAACATAGAAATAAATAGAAAATTGCAAAAATAGAAACACTTGCTTTATATTATCTTCAACAAAATGACATCACAACATTCTAGAAATAACTTGATACATTCACATGGGCCTTCTTATACAATAACTTGTAATCCAAAGCCATAATATGTGGTACCAAAACTATCCCAAGTAACCCCTCTTTGCCCTTTTTATCTTGGGAAGTACAACTGCCTTAAAATCTTCTAGAAGGTGTCACATCTCCTATTTGTGGCCGACCTATTTTCTCTCCTTTCTCTTACCTTGAAATATGCCCAAAATGGGTTTTGACAATCACCATCATATTTTGAATTTTTTTTATTTTCCTCGCTATAGTGCAACTTCCAGAGGTCATAAATTTTGATTCATGAACCTGATGGAGCCTCAATTTTTGTAAACTGAAGATCTTGAAGAGATCTACACCATGTATTTCCTAAATCATGAAATAAATAAACCTTTTAAATTTCCCTTTCGATCGTTTAAAGGTCCAAAATTCAAGTTAAACATTTTAAGGAATTTTCAAACTCTAAAACATTAATATCTTCTAAACCATATATATATATATATATATATATATATATATATATATATATATATATATAAAGAGACACTGCTCTTGATGGCTTGTATGTTGTCATTGTTGAAAACCATAGATGATTCAAATGGTCACTTATCACATTTTTGTGTTATCGAAGGATTGATTGCAAATTTGGCTAAGTATGGAAGAACAAGGACTGTGTACAAGTCATTGTATATGGATCAGTACGGACAGGTACTTTTGAGTTTTGTGTTGTGCACGATGGAGGAGTCTCTACATAGTGTATGCTACCTTATTCCATCTTCATAGTAGTTGGTCATATTTGATGATCAAGTTATATGGTTCTGAGTGGCAGAAATCAGTATTCAAAGATGAACAGTTACAGTCAGCCAGTAGATCATTAAGTGATCTTATCTGATTGATTAATTGAATGGTTTATGAGTTTGATTTGATGTAGCCAACATGGTAGATGATACTTATGGAATTGATTGAGCTTAGAATAATGTTTTGATGGAGAATTTGGGTGACACTTTATATTCTTGAGGCCAACCAGTGAAAATATTATTTTTGTAAATGGATATATAAGATCAATTTTTTGTGATGATTTGATATTGCGATGGTTAGATATGTTATGGATATATGATGTATTTGCGAAGTATCTATAAACAATGGTTTGATTGACAATTGAGAAGATATTTTGTATTGTACTTACATGGAATTGTATTGGCATATGTGATGCTATCTTTCAATTCATCTATTTGGATTGTAGTCCAATACATTTTTGTAAATAAGTGAGATTTCCTAAGGGTTGTAGCCATCTTTTGATTTAGTAGTGAGCTCTATGTAGTGTGCATAAATGCATGTGCATTCTCCTTTTGTACTCAAACCTTTAACCAGATTATTACTTTTGCAGAGTAATTATTTGTGGGTTCCATAGATTACATAGATTTCATGGGATTGATTTCATGGACAAGAAAGAAACATAATTGCACCCCGCAATCTACAGCTAAATTCGAGTATGTGGCAGCAGCAGTTAATTGCTCTAACATTGTATGGTTGAAGATACTACTGAAAGGTATGAAAGAAGTGATCACGGAACCAGTTGTTATATATTGTGATAGCACTAGTGCCATCAATATTTCTAAGAACCCTGTGATGCACTCTAAGACAAAGCATATAGCTATCAAGTATCATTACTTGAGGGAGCTAGTTCAAAACAAGGAAGTGAGACTGGAATATGTGCATACTAAGGAACAATTAGCAGACATATTTACAAAAGAACTATCCAAGGATGCTCATGAGTATATGTGAGGTAAATTAGGGGTGATTCCCCTAACCAAGGCTAATTAGTTTAGAATGGAACTGTTGCATCAAATATTATATTAAGAATATTTGACACATTGATGCACATGAAGTCACAGTTTAGGATGCTGCCTAAAGCTGTGAAAGAAAGACAAGGACAGAAAAGAGGATCAATCATAAGCAAGATGATACTGAGTTAGAATAGAAGAATCTGCATGATAAAGATGTCAACATCTTTGGCATTGTTGTCAAAGAGGGAGAGTTTACTGAAAGAGAGAGTCTACAGTTGAACATAAATATAAATATTTCAGTGTGATTACAGACACAGAGGGAGAAATGTTTTACAAGATGAGAATCAGAATGAAGCTACAGACATTAATGAAGTTTTTTTCATATCAAGGAACACAGGCAGACTTTTTGGATTGTATGGTAACTATGTTTGTAAATTTATTATTTTATTGATTAGTGTTGCCATCAATGCCAAAGAGGGAGATTGTTGGAAAGCTAAAATGTAAACAATTGTTGTTTTTTCCTTGATGTCAAACCTTAACTAGTGAGACTATTGCTATTTGTTCGAGTACCATATCTCTTTATTGTTGAAGAAGATTTGAAGGAAAGGATAACAAGAAGACCAAGTGAAATGGTTGAGTTATGAGAAATTACAAGGGTACTTGATCAGTTGGCACATTGGCAAAGTAATGTGTTGTTTATCCATTACACTTAGTCAAGATGTCAGTTTACTGGGAACAGTATATGTCGAGTGAAGTTTGTGTCGACCAAGCACCAGTGCATGTCGAGCATTATTTCTTAGTGTTGACCGAGCGCCAGTAAATTGCTGAGGAAAATAGTGATGACCGAGTGGAAGAACACAGTGTTGGCCGAGCAGTAGTATTTTAGTAATTGTTGAGATTTGAGATCTCTAGCTGACATAATTGAATTTATTGGGATATGTGAAGTTAATTAAGGATAAGAACGATTGGTCCACACTATTTAAATGTGCGGGTAACCGTAATTAACGCATGAATCCAAGATTAAATTAATGATTACTTTGGAGAAGTAAATTAAATGTAAATGATGGAAAGATCCGTTGGATCAGACCTAACCTAAGATCTACAATCTTGATTAAGCAACAAAGATTTATTTTACCTAGATAAAGAGGTATAAGATAACCTCAAGGGGTTATTCAAGATGTATGTATGTGAAAAGTGTATGCAAGAGAATTGCATGGTTAATTGACTGATTGGCATGATCTAGCAAAGAAGGATGAACAGAGAAGCAGAGAGTTGCGAAAGTGATTGCTTGATGGATTTCCAAGAAGATCTGAAGAATGACATGAGAATGGAGGCCACTCAGTGAATTAGAATAAGAGCTGAATTGGATCTGGAATTGCAAAGTAAGTTGTATGTATGAGATCACACCTGTTGATTACTTTCTAACCATTGTATCAGTCAAAATCCTTTAACTAGGTTGACCTAATAGTCATTGTATAAATCCTTTGAGCAAGGTGACATTCAGGTGGAATGTTCTAAGACCTCTAACAAGGCCACTCCTGACAGGGTGATTAAATCCTTTAACTAGGTCACATTTAGCAATGTGTTTTGTAACCTTTAACAGGGTTGGCTCCTAGCAGAGCTCACTTCAAAAGAGTGAAAACTTGGTAGCATGTTACTGGTGGTTTTTCCCAATTTGGGTTTCCATGTTAAATACTGGTGTCAACTGGTGTGAATGTTTATGTTGTGTTTTACTGTTAAGTTTCTACAAGTTGATTACATTTGAACAGTAAACTGCATATTTATGTTGTTGACTTATTCTATTGTTGCTGAGCAGATCTGAGTTGTTTAAAGTGCTATAAAGTTTCAATTGGTACATCTAGACCTGAGGATAACCGATTCACCCCCCTCTCAGTTATTCTAAATTCATTCTAACAATATGTGTGTGTGTGTCTCTATATATACACACATATATATACATATATATACATATATATCTATACATACATATATATGTATATATATATGTGCGTGTGTGTGTGTGTATATATATATATACATATATATATATATATACACATACATATATACATATATATAGGTATATATTTATGTATGTATATATGTATGTATATATTGTTGGAATTGTATTGAGATGATGTACTGAGAGGGGAGGGGTGAATCAGTACCTCTAAAACTTTTCCCGGTTAGCCCATTAACCCTTAGTCATCAGTTTAAAAAAAAACAACTTATCTATTTGTTCATCTTACTTTATGTATATGAAATCATATCATACATTCCATTTGATGTGTAACAGTAAAAGAAACATACATGAAATTTGATAACACATAACACAAGATATGG
>MU224422.1:5655014-5702611 GCA_018584345.1 Thuja plicata
TTTATGTGTGTGTGTGTGTGTGTGTGTGTGTGTGTGTGTGTGTGTGTGTGTGTGTGTGTGTGTGTGTGTGTGTGTGTGTGTGTATGTATATATATGTATGTATGTATATATATGTATATGTGTATATATATAAGTATATATGTATGTGTATATACACACACACACACACACACACACACATATATATATACATATATATGTGTGTGTGTGTATATATGATTTATTTTTTATTTTTTATTTTTGGACCGGTGATATTTAACCTGCAATCATGGTAACCTAGTAGGGGCATAGAGCTTGCGAGCACACCAGCCCAACCCAGCATTAACACCATTTATTTGGGTCAAGTGGAGATTTGAACCATGGTTGCACCATTAACAATGCAATCACTTGACCATTACTGTGCAAGATGGTCCCAAAACCATACAAGATATTCACATGATTATTTGTTTAGTTGTTATATTTTCCCATTATGCTTTTTGGGGCCAATTTTTTTAGGTTCCAATATGCACATATGAAAACTTACTAAAACTAGTAACTTGCCAAAAACAATAACCCTACCAAAAATAGCCCTTATTGAAAAACAAAATAATATTTTTGGGTGATGCAAGATTACTTTTACACCCTGGATGCTCCTACATCACCAAAAGTAAATATGCACAAGTTTGATGGCAATATCCACTAATATGAATAAATAAAATGAAGGTTTATTTGGATGTGCATCAAATACCAAGTGGATAAAAATTTACTATGGCATCCTTATATCTATATCTAGAGAAATTCATTTGGTATCAATGGTTATGTACCACCCCACAAACACTCAAACTATCAAGTTGATTTAAAAAGGAGAAAGTAATAGTTTTGATAGACTCTGGTAGTACTCATAACTTCATCAACAAAAATTTAGCTACACATCTAAGTTGTTTTATACATGTCCAACTACAAAGTTTCACTTGTTTATTGTAGTCAGTGGTACTTTTAGTTGTTTTGGAAAATTTCATAGCATTAATTTATCCATGGCAAACTATGATCTTGATTTCCCAATGTACACTATCTCCATGGGAGAAACATTTTATTTTTGGAGTAAAATGACTTAATACCTTGCGAACAATTGAGATAGACTTTAAAGAACTAGCAATTCAAATTAGAAGTAAAGATAGTGGAGCTAAAAGGGATGTGTGTAAAATCCCCACAAATGGTAAGCTCTCATCAAATGCAGAAGTTACTAAAAAAATGAGTGGATGGATTTGCAATCCAATTATGTTCATTAGAAGTCGATCAATCAAATGCCCCTATTAATCTAGACCTACAAAACATTATTGATCATCACTCAGTAGTTTTTGGGGAGATTCCTAAAGGACTTCTCCCTTAAAGGGATCATGATCATGTTGTACAACTAGTTCCTAAAAGCCAACCACCCAAAATTATGCCTTATAGGTACCCATATACAACAAATGAGTGAAATTGAAAAGATTGTTCAAGAGAATGTTGGAATCGGGTTTTATACAACATATTTGAACTTCTTACTCTTCACTTGTTTTAATGGTGCATAAAAAGAATGATACATGGCATATGTGCCCAAACTATAGAGTACTCAACATGTAGCCTATCAAATATAAGTTTCCTACTCTAGTTATTGATGATTTATTAGATGAATTGAATGAAGCTAAAAAATTTGCAAAGTTAGATCTGAGATTATGCTATCACCAAATTCATATTAAATAAGAATATATTCCCAAGATAGTATTTAGGACTTTTGAAGGTCATTATGATTTTTTGGTGATGTCGTTTGGTATGACTAATGCACCATATGCATTTCAAAGTTTGATGAACTCCATATTCAAGAAATTTTTTAGGAAGTTTGTATTAGTAATCTTTGATGATATATTAATTTATAGAAAGACATGGGAAAAAACATTTACATCATGTTGATATGGTACTATAATTTCTTTAGGATAACCAACTATATGTTAAGCCCTCCAAGTGTTGTTTTGGTCTCAAGGAGGTGGAGTACTTGGGACACATAGTTTCACATGGAGTAAAGGTGGATCCTAACAAAATTAGGGTTATTTTGAATTAGCCTATACCTAAAACCATTAAGAAATTAAGGGGCTTTTTGGGGTTTATTGAGTAATATAGAATATTTTTAAAGAACTACAGTGGTATAGAAATGCCACTCACAAAAATATTCAAGAAGGATTCAATATAATGAGTTAGCTAATACAACATTTGATAGGTTGGAAGTGGCTATGTGTATTACTCAAGTTCTTTCTCTAGAATTCACCAAGGATTTTATTGTGGAATGTGATGCTTCAAGTAATGGTATTAGAACAGTTCTCATGCAAGAGGGTTGACCCAGTGCTTTTGAAAGTCTTAAATTAAAGGGTAAGAATCAAATCAAGCCTATTTAAGAAAAATGAGATGCTATATATTCTTCATGTGGTAAAAAATTAAGACCATGCCTAATGGGGAGACAATTCAAAGTTAAGGTTGATCGTGACAACCTAAAATAGTTTTTGGAATAGAGATTATCATATATGTGTGTGTGTGTGTGTGTGTACAAGTATATATGTATATATGTATGTGTATATATATGTATATATGTATTTATTTTTTATTTTTTATTTTTTGATCGGTGATATTTAACCTGTGAGCATGGTAACCTAGTAGGGGCATAGAGCTTGCGAGCACACCAGCCCAACCCAGCATTAACATCATTTATTTCGGTCAAGTGGGGATTTGAACCATGGTTACACCATTAACAATGCAATCACTTGACCATTACAGTGCAAGATGGCCCCAAAACCATACAAGATATTCACATGATTATTTGTTTAGTCATTATCTTTTCCCATTATGATTTTTGGGGCCAATTTGTTTAGGTTCCAATATGCACATATGAAAACTTACTAAAACTAGTAACTTGCCAAAAATAATAACCCTACCAAAAATAGCCCTTATTGAAAAACAAAATAATATTTTTGGGTGATGCAAGATTACTTTTACACCCTGGATGCTCCTGCATCACCAAAAGTAAATATGCACAAGTTTGATGGCAATATCCACTAATATGAATAAATAAAATGACAGTTTTTTTGATGTGCATCAAATACCAAGTGGATAAAAATTTACTATGGCATCCTTATATCTATATCCAGAGAAATTCATTTGGTATCAATGGCTATGTACCACCCCACAGACACTCAAACTAGCAAGTTTATTTAAAAAGGAGAAAGTAATAGTTTTGATAGACTCTGGTAGTACTCATAACTTCATCAACAAAAATTTAGCTACACATCTAAGTTGTTTTATACATGTGTCCAACTCCAAAGTTTCACTTTTTTATTGTAGATGGTGGTACTGATAGTTTTTTTTGAAAATTTCATGTCCAACTCCAAAGTTTCACTCTTTTATTGTAGATGGTGGTACTGATAGTTGTTTTGGAAAATTTCATAGCATTAATTTATCCATGGCCGACTATGATCTTGATTTCCCAATGTACACTATCTCCATGGGAGAAACATTTTTTTTGGAGTAAAATGACTTAATACCTTGCGAACAATTGAGATAGACTTTAAAGAATTAGCAATTCAAATTAGAAGTAAAGATAGTGGAGCTAAAATGGATGTGTGTAAAATCCCCACAAATGGTAAGCTCTCATCAAATGCAAAAGTTACTAAAGAAATGAGTGGATGGATTTGCAACCCAATTATGTTCGTTAGAAGTCGATCAATCAAATGCCTCTATTAATCTAGACCTACAAAACATTATTGATCATCACTCAGTAGTTTTTGGGGAGATTCCTAAAGGAATTATACCTTAAAGGGATCGTGATCATGTTGTACAACTAGTTCCTAAAAGCCAACCACCCAAAATTATGCCTTATAGGTACCCATATATAACAAATGAGTGAAATTGAAAAGATTGTTCAAGATAATGTTAGAAGCAGGCTTTATACAACATATTTGAACTTCTTACTCTTCACTTGTTTTAATGGTGCATAAAAAGAATGATACATGGCGTATGTGCCCAGACTATAGAGTACTCAACATGTAGTCTATCAAATATAAGTTTCCTACTACACTTGTTTGGATTATAAATCCTTAAGGGTGGCTTTAACCTTCTTTGGGCAGTGAGCCCACTATTATTCTTGAATCCTAACAGGGTATGCCCTTTAACAGGGACTGTGTACTATAATGTTGTAATAAGATCCTAATAGGGATAAATCTTTTAACAGGGATAGTATACTCTTAGTACATCATTTGTGGATTCTAATTCCCACCGGGTTTTTACCTTTAACAGGGTTTCCTCGACAACAAAGGATTGTGTTGTTATGTTATCATTTGATGTGAAGTTTTGGTTTATAAAGTTTAATGTTTAATAATCTGTCTCATAACTGATTCCCCCCCCCCCCCCAAGTTGTGTTGGTGGACTGTTATTCCTAACAAAAAGTAGATTCTTGAGATAGAAATTTGGAGAGATAGAATGAACACAAATATATGGCTAGGCTAGAGTAAGTATGTGAAATCATTTTTATAGAGGATCAACATGCAAAATTGTAGACCATTAAGTGTTCTTTTACATTTAGAATAAATTTGCTTGTTTCACATTGTCCTACATCCTCATAAAAGATGGAATACATGAGAAGAGTACCTATCCAGAGTATAGTTGGAAATTTTATGTATGTTATGGTTTGTACTAGATCAAATCTTACCTAGGCAGTAGGGTTTCTTTCTAGATATATGTTTAATCCTAGTAGAGTTCATTGGGATGTAGTTAAAAGAGTCTTTAAATATTTTAAGGTTACCTCTAAGTATTATTTGTGTTATCATGGTAATATGATAGGAGATAAAAATTTCCTTAACATTCATGGTTATTTGGATTCATACCAGTGTTAGAATAACTGAGAGGGGGGGGGGGGGGGGGGGGGGGGGNGGGTGAATCAGTGGCCTAAAAAATATTCCAATAAATCAACCCAAAAACTTAGTACCACAATATTAAGCCTCTAGTTATCTTCAGTCCTACAGGATGAATGCCTTCAAATAATCTTAACAAATAACTACTGCTTAGAGTTCACTGTTTAAACCTTAATCTTACTGTTTACCGATTAGCAACCTTTCATTTACCAAAAAATAGTAAATTTCTTAGTGTATACTGATCAATCTAGAATTAGTTATGTGTAATGCAAAACACTAAAGTAATGACTCATAAACACATTGACACATGGATTTTTAACGTGGAAACCCTGTTAAGGGAAAAAACCACTTGGGACTGGTAACCCAAAATTTTCACTCTTCTAAAGTGAGCTCAGTGAAGATCCAACCCTGTTAAAGGTTACAAACACACTATCAGGTGTGACCTTGTTAGAGGATTTAAATAGAATGGTTTGTCACTTGATATCTAGTATCTCTATGCTACCTTTTATGACCAAACCCAATGTAGTTTGTCAAATGGTATCTGTCATCTCATGCTATCTTCATGATCAAACTTTTTGATACTCCTTCAGATGTATCTCAATATAGAAAGGATTGTTATGTCTTGCTTGGTTAAGAGACTTTTTGATCCAATAGTTAAATTGAAACAATAAAAGATCTATTCACATATACAACTATACTTTGCAGATTTTCAGATCTATTGTAAGCTCTTAATACCTTTATGATCAATGTATCTTTTCAATACCTTTGCTCCACTTCTTTCTGCTCGGTGATGTTGTGCTTCTCTATTGCTCAGTGTCCACATAAATATTTAGCTCTTTCCTCATCTTGATTGATCAGGATGGTATGAAGTTGTTCTTCATCAATTTCTCTCTAGCATCCTCTTTCTCTATTCACTCCCCTAATTCATAATGAATTAGATTGTCTCTTTAAAGACATGATATCACCATTTCTAGGTTCTTAACTTTCTTTTTCTTGGTGTGATCCACAATCTTAGCTAATCTTGCTTTAAATCTTTACTTTAGTTTTATCCCGTAGATTTCTCCTTGACAACTGGATAAAACATCATTAAATCTTTCACTTATCTTTGGCTTTAACTTATCGATGAAAACAATGTTAACAACCAGTTAACTCTATCTTTATCTCTTGCCAGCTAAGTGTTTTTTCATTTATGAAATTCAGTTCTTTTTGGTGTTTTAACTCTTTGATAGCTTCAATCAATACTTCAGTTCTCCTTGGGCATCTCCGTCGGGGTTGTCTGTCTGTCAGGCATCACTGTGAAGTTATGCTTGTCGATAATTATTGTGATTCTGCTCATCGGTAATTCTTGTTGGGTTTCTCGCTCGGGCATCACTGTGAATTTTCCTTTCACGTTTCTGTGCCCGTCGGGGTGCACTACCCGTCGATGTTTGTAGTCACTTAGTGAATGCTGGTCTTTTATGCATTACTGAAAGCATAATCTTTATCTTTCTGATTCTTTGAAGTCTTTGACACTTTGTATATAACCAATCAAATTATATCAAGTTGACATCAATGATAATACAATCCATTAACTGATTTAATGTCTTGCATTATCTTTCTGCATTTCGGTGATCAACTTAACATCTTCAAACATTCAATCAGTTATGGTTCATCAATCTCTTCCTTTGGCATTGATGGAAACACACTACATTAGCACACTATATTATTTCTAATACAATATAAAATATATCAAGTTGTATTTCATCAATCTCTCCCATATCTTTTGTTCTATAACCAATACAAATGTCTGGCTCTCGGTAAACTCAGATAGCTTAGATTTGTTTCTTGCAGAGTGCCTTATTCAATCTTCAATCCCTTTACTATATAGATATATCAACTTCTGATTTGTTTCTGATATGTGCTCTGCCTTGACTGTTCCTCTCCTTGATCATCTCTTTTTCCTTTGACAGCAATCTCTCCCTTAATATGTATTCTCTCCCTTTGATGGATATTTCATATGTAATCTCTCCCTTTGGATAATGATTAACTCTCCCTTTGAATTCTTAGGAACTTCTCTCCATGGATAATGAGTGGATAATGATATAATCTCTCCCTTTGAAAACAATGCCAAAGTAAACTTTTGATTATGCCAAAGTTATATCCTTTCACCCTTGTATAATATACTCCTTGAATTTCCCTATCCATCAGCAATACAACTCTGTATTAGCCAAAATTATCTCTATTTTTTCAGTGCAAATTTGTACCTTGCTCTATACAGATGTATCTTTTCAGTACATTTTTCTTGCTTGCATCAACATGAATGATCTTATGATTTGTGTATAGGCTGATGCAATTCCCTAGTCAACTTATTGACTAATAGACAAGGGTTGGACCCCTATTCTCTGTCTCAGCTACTCAAATGTATCTTTCGGCAATGGCTTGGTAAATATGTCAACTAATTGTTCCTTGGATTGAACATATTCTAGTATCACTTCTTTTGCTTGCACTTTTTCTTTTAAGTAATGATACTTGATAGAAATATGCTTAGTCTTAGCATGCATGACTGGATTCTTTGATATGTTAATTGCATTGATATTCTCATAATAGATAATTACTGGTTCAAGAATATTCATATTCATACCTTTCAGTAATTGCTTGATCCATGCAATATTTGAGCAGTTTGCAGCAGCAGCCACATATTCTACTTCTGCAGTAGACTGTGAGATGCATCCTTGCTTCTTGTTGATCCATGTGACAAGTCTGTCACCCGTGAAGAATGCTCCTCTAGTTGTGCTCTTCCTGTCATCTAGCTTTCCAGCCCAATCAACATCTGTATAGACTTGAAGCTCAAATTTTCCTTCTCTTTTATACCATATGCCATAGTCCTTGATGTTCTTTAGATATCTTAGAGTTCTCTTGACAGCAGTCATGTGTGATTCTTTGGGATTAGCAAAGAGTCTTGCAACTATTCCAACTGCATGTGATATATCTGGTCTGGTATGAACAACATACATTAGTTTGCCAATCATTGATCTATACAAGGTCTGATTTACCTCATTTGATTAGTCTTCTTTTGTCAGCTTACATTTGGTTGCCATAGGTGTTCCAACTAGTTTGGAAGCTTCCATCTTGAATATCTTCAACACTTCCTTGATGTATTTGGATTGAGTTATATATATGCATGTATCTTGTTGAAGAATCTGTAGACCAAGAAAGAATTTGATCTCCCCAAACATAGGCATTTCAAACTCTTTGCTCATTTCATTAGCAAAGGATTTACATAACATCTCATTACCCCCAAATATGATATCATCAATAAATATTTCAGCAATTAGAATATTATCATCAGTGTCTTCTTTTAAGTACATATTGCTATTTTCACTTGTTCTTACAAATCCAATGCTTATGAGATAGGAGTGAAGTCTTTCATACCGGGCTCTAGGTTCTTGTTTCAATCCATACAATGCTTTATGTAGTCTACATACTATGTTTCTCTTGTCTGGATCAACAAACCCTTATGGTTGTTCAATGTATACCTCTTCTTCCAGTATTCCATTTAGGAATGCAAATTTGACATCCATCTAGTATACCTTGAGTCCTTTGAATGCAGCATAAGAAAGAAGAATTATAACTCCTTCTAGTCTAGCAACGGGTGCAAAGGTTTCTCCATAATCAATACCTTTTTCTTGTGCATACCCCTTGCATACTAATCTTGTTTTATTCCTTGTGACTTCTCCATTCTCATTCAGCTTGTTTCTGAATATCCATTTGGTACCGATGACATTCTTCTCATCTGGTCTCGGTACTAATGTCCATGTACTATTCTTCTCAATCTTCTCTATCTCTTCATTCATAGCACTAACCATTCCTCATTTTCAAGTGCAGTATTAATAGATTTAGGCTCAAAATCACAACATAAACATCTAGTGTTTAGTGACTTACTTCTTGTTCTCATTCTAGCCTTCTTGTCTCCTATGATCTAATTATGTGGATGATGTCTTCTGACATACTAGGCAAGTTTTGGTTCAACTTATTGTCCATCATTTTTATCATCATCTTGACCTTCATTCTGATCTCCATCACTCAGAACATCATCTTGAGTATTTTCCTGATTTTTGGTAATTACAGCCTGATGCTCGGGTGCAATGTTCTATTGCTCGGTAGTGATACACTGTTGCTTGGGTAGAGTGTCAGGTTCTTCAGTATAAACAAACCTGTTGTAATCTTCTAGTTCTTTTCTACTTTCCTTATCATTCTTCTCTGCAAATTCATCTATTCTTACATTTGCACTTTCAATGATCTTGTTAGAGGACTTGTTAAGACATTTATAAGCCTTTCTTTTGGTGGAATACCCTATAAAGATACCTTCTTCACTTTTGGATTCAAGCTTTCCATTTCTATCATCTTTCAAAATATAACATTGACTACCAAAGGTTCTGAAGTAACTTACATTGGGTGTGTAACCATACCAAAGCTCATAGGGTGTCTTCTTTGCATCCTTCTTCAATTGTACTCTATTCAATGTGTAGACAATAGTATTGACAGCTTCCCTCCAAAAATTTTGAGTGATTCTTTTCTCAATCATCAGTGTTCTTGCACAATCAACAATGGATATGTTTCTTCTTTCAACAATTCCATTTTGCTGTGGTGTTCTTGGTGTAGAAACCTGTCTTTTAATTCCATGCTCATTACAAACATTAGTGAATTCATCTAAAATAAATTCCCCTCCTCTATCTGATCTTAAGCATTTTAATTCCTTACCACTTTTTTTTTTCTACCATAGTCTTATACCATTTAAACATCTTGAATGCTTCTAATTTATCTTTTAAGAATATAACTGTCATCATTCTAGAATAATCATCTACAAAGAGAATGAAATACCTATCTCCATAGTCAATCTTTGTCCTCATGGGCCCACATAGATCAGTATGGACTAATTATAGAATTGCATTAGATGTATGGGCTTTACTCTTGAAACTAGACTTTGTCATTTTACCTTTTGACAATTCTTGCACATGATATGCTCGGGCTTTGACATGCTCGGTAAGCCTCTTACTCTTATTTTATTGCTTATCTTTATGATGTTTTCAAAATTCACATGACATAATCTCTTATTCCACAACCATATGTCTTTGTTTCTAGCCATTAAATAAGCAGTGTTGATGTCATCAAGATAGAAAATTTTACCTTTTGTCTGTTCACCAGTTTTGATCAATCTTCCTGATTCATTGAAGATCTTTGCCTTCTTATTTTCAAATGCTACTCAGTGACCTGTTTTATTCAATTGTGAAACACTTAATAGATTATAATTAAGTCCTTTTACCCAGTAATCATTTTCACATTTGATCAGGTTATTCAACATTATGGTTCCTTAACCTTCAACTGGACAAGGTGTGTCATTACCCATTCTTACTGATCCACCATTATAGTACTCAAAAGTTTCAAAATTTTGTTTATCACTGATCATGTGGTGAGTGCAGCCACTATCTATAATCCATACATCATTCTTACTAACCTTAGATATGAGTGCAGACTCTACATACCTTTGTTCTTCGTCTGAATCATCCTTCATGGCTACAAATACCATCTCAATGTCTTCATCAGATTTGGTGCCAGTATCATCAGCTCTATTCTTAGCTAGGTAACAAGCTTTCTTTCCTTTGTCCTTGTAGTCTCGGGTATCTCTTCTGTCAGATTGTCATTTGCTTTGGTAATCTCTGTTATCACCTCGATCAAAGTTCTTTTCATATGTTATGTCATTACTTTTGTCATCTTTTCTTCTGTTAGGACATCTTGTAGAAAAGTGTCCAACCTCTTTACAATTAAAACATACAAGTGGTAACTTACCTTTGTATCTACCTTTGCCTCTCTGCAATCTTCTTTCCATTAGTGCTTCAATCTCATCAAGTCCTTGGTCATCACTATCACTTTCACTATCATTCCTCATAGTGTTTTTATGACTTGACTTACTTATTTTCAAAGAAGATTTGAATGAAAACTCTATAGATGGTAAGACACTATTATCAAAGGTATTCATCTCAAATGAAATCAGTCTACCAATCAGAGTATCTAGAGTAACATTATTGTTTGAAATTGATCTCATTTCTTGTATACCAGATACTCTAATAGCATATATAGGCAGTAAGGTTCTTAGGATTTTACTTACCACTGTCTCTTTTTCAAGTACACCTCCAACTCCTCGGATAGCATTGACTACCTCTTTGATTCTGCAGCTATATTGAGTGATATTTTCTCCCTCTTTCATCCTTAGGTCATCAAACCTCCCTCTTAGGCTTTCTGCCTTGGCTCTTAGTACATCAGCATCTCCTCCATGTACCAACTTCAATTTATGCCACATTTTATTTGCAGAGGTGTAGGTTTTGACATCTTCAAACTCAACATCGGAGAGTGAGGAAGCAAGCTCTATCATCATGCAATTATGCTCATGCTTTTCTCTCAATTTCTCAAGTGTGTGAGGTCCTATAGGCAACACATATTCAGTATCTAGGTGTTGAGTAACATCATTACCAATACCTGATAGGTGGAGTCTTATTCTTTGCCATGATGCAAAGTTGTCTCTATTCAACTTGGGCACATCTCATTTGTTCATCTTCTGATCTTTTGCTTGAGCTATTTGGGGGGGGGGGGGGGGGGGANGGGGGGGGGGTGAATCAGTAGCCTAAAACATATTCCAATAAATCAACCCAAAAACTTAGTACCACAATATTAAGCCTCTAGTTATCTTCAGTCCTACAAGATGAATGCCTTCAAATAATCTTAACAAATAACTACTGCTCAAATTTCATTGTTTAAACCTTATTCTTACTGTTTACTAATTAGCAGTCTTTCATTTATCGAAAAAATAGTAAATTTCTTAATGTATACTGATCAATCCAGAATTAGTTATGTGTAATGCAAAATACTAAATTAATGACTCATAAACACATTGACACATGGATTTTTAATGTGGAAACCCTGATAAGGGAAAAAACCACTTGGGACCGATAACCCAAAATTTTCACTCTTCTGAAGTGAGCTTGGTGAAGAGCCAACCCTGTTAAAGGTTACAAACACACTATTAGGTGTGACCTTGTTAGAGGATTTAAATAGAATAGTTTGTCACTTGATATCTAGTATCTCTATGCTACCTTCTATGACCAAATCCAGTGTAGTTTGTCAAATGGTATCTGGCATCTCATGTTATCTTCATGATCAAACTTTTTGATACTCCTTAGGATGTTTCTCAATATAGAAAGGATTGTTAAGTCTTGCTTGGTTAAGATACTTTTTGATCCAATTGTTAAATTGAAACAATAAAAGATATGTTTACATATACAACTATACTTTGCAAATTTTTCAGATCTATTGTAAGCTCATAATACCTTTTTGATCAATGTATCTTTTCAATACCTTTTCTCCACTTATTTCTGCTCGGTGATGTTGTGCTTCTCTATTGCTCGGTGTCCACATAAATCTTTAGCTCTTTCCTCATCTTGATTGATCAGGATCGTATGAAGTTGTTCTTCATTAGTTTCTCTCCAGCATCCTCTTTCTCTATTCACTCTCCTAATTCATAATAAATTAGATTGTCTCTTTATAGAAATTATATCACTGTTTCTAGGTTATTGACTTTCTTTTTCTTGGCGTAATCCACAATCTTAGCCAATCTTGCTTTAAATCTTTACTTCAGTTTTATCCCATAGATTTCTCCTTGACAACTGGATAAAACAAATTTAAATCTTTCACTTATCTCTGGCTTTAACTTGTCAATGGAAACAATGTTAACAACTAGTTAACTCTATCTTTATCTCTTTCTAGCTAAGTGTTTTTTCATTTCTGAACTTCAATTCTTTTTCGGTGTTTTAACTCTTTGATAGCTTCGGTCAATACTTCAGTTCTCTTTGGGCATATCCATCGGGTTTGTCTATCCGTCGGGCATCACTGTGAAGTTCTGCTCATCGGTAATGCTTTTGATTATGCTCATTGGTAATGCTTGTTGGGTTTCTTGCTAGGGCATCACTGTGACTTTTCCTTTCAGGTTTCTTTGTCTGTCGGGGTGCACTGCTCATCGGTGTTTGTAGTCACTTAATGAATGTTGATCTTTTATGCATCACTGAAAATATAATCTTTATCTTTCTGATTCTCTGAATTCTTTAACACTTTGTATATAACCAATCAGATTATATCAAGTTGACATCAATGATAGTACAATCCATTAATTGATTTAATGTCTTGCATTATCTTTCTGCATTCGATGATCAACTTAACATCTTCAAACATTCAATCAGTTATGGTTCATCAATTAGGTGGGTGATATTGATAGTAGAAGATCAACCAATGCTTATGTGTTTACATTATTTGGTGGTGCAATTAGTTGGATGAGAAAGTGATAGATTTTTCTTGCTCTATCCACTACTAAATTTGAGTATATGGATGCTACTCACACTTGTAAAGAATCCATTTGTCTTAAGAGATTTTGTTCAAATATTAGCATAAAATAAGGACCAGTAATAATTTATTGTGATAGTCAAAGTGCAACTTCCTAGTGAAGAACCCAACTTTTCATGCCATGAACATTCACATTGATGTTTAGTACCATTTTATCAGAGATATGGTTGAGGATGGTAGGGTGAATCTGGTTAAGGTAGACTTTGATGAATGTTGCAGATTCATTAAATAAGGTTGTGATCACAAAAAAATTTAGACGATGTTTGGATTTTATGGGCCTCATGGTCCCTAACAATTGAACTATGGTGTAGATACTCTCATTGCTCTTGCAAGGTGGCCAACAAGTGGGAGATTATTAGGAAAATATATACAAAATTTCATTTACATACAATTACTATTTTCAGTAACTTTTTAATTTGAGAAATAATTTTCCCTATTCTTTCCCCAAAGGTTTGGATGGGCTAGATAAGCATGAAGTTTTTGTTGCAAGATCATGTCCAATTTTAAAAATATTAAAGTTTCCATTTTTTAAAATTTCTCAACAAAATTATGAATTTAAATTTAGAGGCTTTGGAGGATTCAAAAAAGGTGAAAATGTGGGAAAACAACATACCAGTCTACTGGGTGATAGAGATTGTCATGAGATTTTTGCCACTTCAAATGGCTCATCTATCAAACATCTATTTTAAAAAATTATGGCTTTCAGAAGTTGGGTCTTCCAAAATAGGAAATGTAAAAATTTGTTGAACACATAAATGCGATGTAAAAGGGAGTTACTAACATTGGTGTATGTATTGACACATCATGATATGGAATATTTGATTGGAGATAAGATGAGAACCACTTTAAAAGTAGTTTTTAGCCCATGGTTTTGTAATACCGTTTGTATCTCTTACAAAGTAGTTTCTTGTATTGTATCTCTTACATATTAGGTGTGTGAGATGGAGGGTATGTGTAAGAGTCTTATAGCTATTCGATTTTCTATAGATCTTTGGTTGGTGACACTCCTAAGATAAGCTTTCTCTACAAGTATATTGTAATATATTATTGATTTATGAATAACATATTAGGTATCTTTTGGAGTGTAATGATTTTCTCCTGAAAGGGTTTACCTGTGTAAATCATTATGTTGTGTAATGCATGTTATTTATGTTGTTTTTGTTAAGTTTCTATGATTGTCATAAATATGTGAATTTTTTTTACATTACTCCCTCTTCAAGGTTAGTGTAGGACGTTGTTCCACTACTTAACTTCCTTAAAAGTAACTATCACATCAGTATAATTATCCACACCTAGGCTATAATTTTTGCCACAAATTTGAAAATTCATCTCTAAATGGGGATAAATAGAATATTAGGTCCAAAGAGAAAGATATATTAATAAGGAACTATCATATCATAGATTACATATTTATCTTCATAGTTATAATTTCTTATAGTTTCCAGTAAACAAGAATAGAGTATGCTCATGTTTTCTAGAATTTTGCAAGGCATTTGACATAGTTCACAACACTTGCTTGTGGGAAGGCTTAAGGCTTTGAGATTTATACCTCTATAGGTTTTGTTGATGATAATAGTCTTTGTGTCTATTATTGGTAAGGCATAAAAAGTGACTAGTAAACATAGGATGGTTAGAGTAATGTATATTTCATATATGGTTAGCTACTTTCTCTCTCCACTTTTTAGGATCTACATCAATTAACTAGAGAAGATCATATCAAATACATTAGGTGGAAAAAATAATTTTATTCTCTTCAAAATATTTATTATTATTTTCCCACTTGCAAAATAAATTACCTTGATGCTCGCTTAGAAGGGTATCCAGAGAAAACTTGATAGTTTAGAATCATTTTGTATTTAGGTTAGTTTGGTGATAAAATAATTATGGTTTATAGCATTGTAAATTGTATTCCTATATAATTTCACACTCATTTAGGCCTAACTTTATCATTTTGCCCTTTTTTTCTTTGATCATGTTTGATTGTGCTCACACCAGCTTCAAATTGCAAATATTATCTGTCATCTAGGTCAATGGTCCTTTCTCAATCGTGATAAGCTAGACAATAGTACCCTAGCTTCCCTTGTACCACTTAAAGGGGGCCAATTTCAAACCCTCCAATGGTCAAAACATAGGAAGGAATTCCATTACCATGTCAGCATGTCTGAATGATGAGTAAGTATATGATAACCTTCCATATATTCTTTGCAAAGTTGATGAAACTATGTTTGATGGAGGCTACATGATCAGGATCCTATTTGGTTGTTAATTAAGCTTAGTTTCATATTTGGTTTATTGAGAAAATCTATCTACTTATTAGTCAGAGTATTTTCACAAGTATACATATTGGTACAATGTTCTGTTGGAGATTTGCTTCTGTGCAAATAGTTGACTGTATGTTTGTCATTGATGACAACATATAGTATACAACAGTGAACTATATTTACTTTTTAGTATGTATATGTGGAAGCCTTGTGCAGTTGTTTTTATGTTTCAAACATAGTTACTAAACCATATACATACACGTAGATTTAGATGTTTAGTAACAGTTGAGTTATGTTACTATGTTTACCAGACACAGTTTCAGAAGATTGTTCTCAGAAAGATGACAGTAATTTTATTGATTCTTCAGTTGCGTCTATCTATGGGATATGCATGTTCAAATTCATGTTTAGTTATGAGTCTATGAAAATTAACCAAAGGCGCTAATTGTGTTTCATCTGAAGCATGACGTTTGGGTAATTTTGGTGGAGCCGACTATGTGAAGCGATGCGTCTATTCAGTTTGAGTTGTGCGGTTCTAATTATGTTGCGTGCTTGGTTTGGCCGACTAAAGAAGCATTGAAGGCATTCCTAAAGCTGATAAAGATCATATCTTTTGGAGAAGATACTTATAGTGGTTCATTTGAAGATCACCAAGTGTGAATGATAAGAAAAGAGACAGAACAAGAACAAAGCAGAATGTTGTTTGTGTTGGGACAGTAAAGACATTCCATTCATCAGTCAAAGATCTATGTGAAGAAGCAGGAAGCACATAGAATACACTGGAACTGATCAAGATTATAGGTCTACTCAAATAGTTCATTATTAGATATAGTGTATATATGTTCTATTGAAGGTTGTAGCCTTCACCATTTTAGCAGTGAGCTTTTGGACAACGAGTCCTCACCCCTAACAAGGTTATTTGTAAAAGACTCCTAACAGGGTCTGACCCTTAACCAGGTCACTATAATTATTGATTTGTAAAGATCAACTCCTAATAGGGTTGTAAGATCTTCTAACAGGGATTATTATACTCAAGTACAATTCTTTGTGGGTGCTAATTCCCACCGGGGTTTTGACCTAGTTTGGTTTCCTCGTAACCAACATTGTAGTGTTCTATTTTGTGTTATCTTAAATGTGTATGTGCTTATGATATTTTGTAATTAATTGGAGAAAATAATTTAACTTGCTGATAACTGATTCCCCCCCCCTCTCTCAGTTATCCCTTGGGACTATTCCAACAATTGGTATCAGAGCCAAGTGCCTTGGAGAGAAATCCTAACAACTTGAGGTAGATCAAATGGCGTACTTCAGGAAAGAGAGTCCAAAGTTTGATGGAGAGAATTATCTTGACTGGAAGAACAAAATGATAACAAGTCTTCAGTGCGTTGTTTTTGAGATTTATGAGATTGCTACTCATGCAATAGATGTTCCCACCTTGAAGGACCTTGCAAAAGAAGATTCTACAAATAAACAAAAGGAAGTATTCACCCAAAATGCAATTGCCAAAGAAGCCCTAATAAGTGCCCTATCTGATAGTGAATTTTCTAAGATCAAGAAGGCAGACAAGGCATATTCAATTTGGAAATACCTAGAAGATATGTTTGAAGGAGACATCCAAGCCAAGAATGCGCGTAGAAAGACATGGTAGAAGAGATACAACAACTTAGAGATGCTACCTAAAGAAAACATTAGAGCTTACAATCAGAGGATTAATGAAGCAGTTTCAGGAATCAGGAACAACGGTGGAGAAATTTCAGAAGATGATATAATGGACAAACTAATGACCACATATACAGTAGATTATGAAAGAAAGATAAACATATTGGATGAAACCATGCAATTATCAAAGGACTTCAAAAGAGAAACCTTGATTAGTAAAATATCAGCATTTGAGATATCAAGATTGAAGATAGAACCTAAAATGGAAACAACTTTCAAAGCCTTAGTCCATGGTAAGAAATCCTTAAACATCACTAGTAATGTTGAGAAAGAAGAAGTTGATACAGAACTAGAAGAAATCATTGCTATGATAGCTAAGAAGGAAAGAAAAGGTAAAGGAAAATATGAAGGACAACTACCATTTAAATGTTTCTCATGTAACAAAGTTGGCCACTTTGCATCCAAGTGTCCTACAAGAGTAAAGAAGTATAGCTCAGATTATAAACCCAAATATACTAAGGAATGCTATCATGCTGAGGATGGTGTAACTGACGATGACTCAGGAGAAGATGAAATTAGATTTGTTGCAATTAAGGATAATGAAAAAATGATTGATCAAATAGAAATTGAAGATGAAAAGAAAGCACAAGAATTGGCTTTAGTATCACAAGTTGACATCAGAACAGACTGGATCATAGATAGCGGGTGTTCACATCACATGACAGGAGACAAAGATAGATTTGTACATATAGACAAGTACAAAGGTGGCATGGTCAGATTTGGAGATAACACTCCCAAACCTATCATAGGCAGAGGATCTATCACCTTAGATGGAAAGAACAAGACAGATGATATTATGTATGTTGATGGTTTGCATCATAACCTATTGAGTGTTGGACAGTTTCTAGATAAAGGATATCAGTTGGAATTCAAAAACAACAGATGCATTATTAACAACAAAGAAGGAGACATGATTGCATCAAGCTCAAAAACCAAAGGTAATATTTTTTAGCTTAACTCTAAAGTAAGTTGTTTTGTTGCAAAAGTGGATGACAGTTGGCTATGGCACAAGAGAGTTTGTCATATCAATTTTGACAACATAGTGAAGATAAGTAATGTAAAGGCAGTAAGAGACCTTCTAATTATTGCAAGACCAGTTGATACTATGTGCAGGGAATGTGTGATGGGGAAGCATGTGAGGACCTCATTCAAAAGCAAACAAAACTCTGTAGAGAACAAATTAGATCTAATACATACAGACTTATGTGGACCTACTCAAACAAGATCATACTATGGTGAAAGGTATTTTATTTTGTTTGTTGATGATTTCTCCAGGACGATGTGGGTTGCGTTCTTGAAAGACAAATTTGAAGATTTTGAGAAGTTCAAAATATTCAAAGCTAAAGTTGAAATTGAATCTGGATTAAAGATAAAATGTCTGAGATCTGATAGAGGAGGAGAATTCACCTCTGATAATTTTCTTGAGTGCTGCGAATAACATAGGATAAAAAGACAACTAAGTGCACCCAGAACCCCTCAACAAAATGGAATTGCAGAAAGGAGAAACGGGATAATACTTGACACAATGTGCACTATCATGATTTAAGGGAAAGTTGCACACACCTATTAGAGAGATGCAATCAATACAACAGTCTATACTATCAACAGAATTCAACTAAGACCAGGCACAGACAAAACACCTTATGAACTCTGGTTTGGTAATGTACCTACAGTAAAATACTTCAGAATCTTTGGAAGCAAGTGCTACATCAAGAAAGATGATGGTGTTGGTAAATTTGATGCTAGAAGCGATGACAATATTTTTCTTGGTTACTCTACTAAGAGAAAAGCTTACAGATGTTTCAATTTAAGGTTGAAGAAAATCATTGAGAGTGCACATGTGAAAATTGATGAGAAGTTCATGATTCAAGAGAGATATTATGAATATGCACCTATGATTGAAGATGAACCTAGACCTATCAATAAGGATACAGTTATTGAAGAAATATTTGACTGTATTGATGTATCGTGCAATAACCCTGAAACAAGTCAAGAAGAATCACAGATTATAGATGAGAGTGTCACACCTAAAATATCAAAATACACATCTAAATACCACTCTAAAGAAGATATCATTGGACATCAAAGCAGTAAAGTCTTGACAAGATCCAGAGCAAAACGTTCAACCGTTGATGAAGAGGTATGCTTACTTTCACAGATTGAACCCTTAAGTGTTGAAGATGCATGCAATGATTCAGATTGGCAAAGTGCAATGCAAGAAGAATTAGATCAAATAATGAAGAATGACACATGGGAATTGGTCCATAGACCTTGTGACAAGAATGTGATTGGAACTAAGTGGATATTCAAAAACAAAATGAATGAAGATGGGACAGTGATAAGAAGTAAAGAAAGATTGGTGTATAAAGGATATGCGCAAAGAGAAGGAATTGAATATTCAGATACATTTACCCCTATGAGCAGACTGGAAGCTATAAAGTTATTTTTAGCCTATGCAACATTCAAGAACTTCAAAGTATATCAGATGGATGTAAAATCAGCTTTCCTGAATGGTGACTTAAAGGAAGAAGTCTACATAGAGAATCCTGAGGGATTCAAACTTTCAGACAAACCGAACATGGTATGCAAACTAAAGAAAGCCCTCTATGGATTTAAACAGGCCCCAAGAGCATGGTATGAGAGACTTGATGACTACTTAACAAAGATTGGATTCAAAAAGGGAGCAGCAGATTGCAACTTATTCATCAGAGAGACACCTAAAGGTTTACTACTTGTTTCTATCTTTGTTGATGACATTATTTTTGGAGGTAATGACAAGCTTAGTGTAGAATTTGCAAGAGAGATGCAGAGTGAATTTGAAATGAGCATGAATGGACCTATCAAATATTTTTTGGGATTAAATATAAAACAAACAAACAAAGGCATATTCATAAATCAGTCTAAATATGTGAAGGAGATATTAAAGACTTTCAAGATGGGAGATTGCAAGCCAGTAGGCACCCCCATGATAACAGGAAGCAAGCTTTCTAAAGATGATGATTCCACAGCAATTGACAAGACACTATACAATTCTATGATTGGAAAACTCATATATCTCACTCAATCTAGACCTGATATTTCTAATGCAGTTGGCATTGTTGGAAGATTTGCAGCTGAACCTAAAAAAAACTACTTAATGGCAATAAAAATAATATTCAGATACTTAAAGGGAGCTATAGACTATGGTTTATGGTATCCTAACTCAGAGAATGTACAACTTCATGTGTATGCTAATGCTGATTGGGCAGGTTGTGCTGATGACAGAAAGAGTACCTCAGGAGGAGCAGTATTCCTTGGAGACAGATTGGTCACTTGGACAAGCAAGAAGCAGAATTGTATTTCTCAGTCAACAGCTGAATCAAAATATGTAGCAGCAACATTGAATTATTCTACAATTATTTGGATCAAACATATGATAAAAGACTTTGGAATTCAGATTGATTATCCTATTGTTATCCACTGTGATAACACTAGCACTATCAATATGTCAAAGAACCCTGTGATGCATGCAAAGACAAAACACATTGAAATAAAATATCATTTTCTAAGAGAAAAAGTTGCTGACAAAGAAGTAAAGTTGGATTATGTGAGCACTAAAGAACAATTAGCAGATATTTTTACAAAGCCTTTATCAAAAGACACTTTTGAGTATCTCAGGGAGAAGCTGGGGGTAATTCTCTTTCCTAAGTCTGATTAGAATTTGCAGCAAGAACATCAGTCCTTGGTGATTGATGAATGGTTGACTACTCTACTTCTGGAGTAGTACCCTTGCTTAATGATATTTGGCACCCTTTTCCATTTATGTCAAAGGGGGAGTATATAGTAAGGGGGAGCATATACTCTGGGGGAGTATATAGTCATGAAAATAAAAACACAGTCAGAGGAGCTGCAGGAGTGAAGAGGAACCTTTGATGAGGATATTGAGAAGATTGTAAAAAAAGAAGGAAGACACTTTTGGATTGATGGTATTTTTAATCATATGTTGCCATCAATGTCAAAGGGGGAGATTGTTGGAGATTTGCTTATGTGCAAATAGTTGACTATATGTTTGTCATTGATGACAACATATAGTATACAACACTGAACTGTATTCAATTTTCAGTATGGATATGTGGAAGCCTTGCACAGTTATTTTTATGTTTCAGACATAGTTACTATACCATGTACATACACATAGATTCAGATGTTCAGTAACAGTTGAGTTATGTTACTCTGTTTACTAGACATAGTTTCAGAAGATTGTTCTCAGAAAGCCGACAGTAATTTTATTGATTCTTTAGTTGCGTCTATCTATGGGATATGTGTGTTCAGATTCATGTTTAGTTATGAGTCTACGAAAATTAACCAAAGGTGCTAATCATGTTTCATCCGAAGCATGACGTTTGGGTAATTTTGGTGGAGCCGACTATGTGAAGCGATGCATCTATTTAGTTTGAGTTGTGCGGTTCTAATTATGTTGCGTGCTTGGTTTGGCTGAATAAAGAAGCATTGAAGGGATTCCTAAAGACAACAAAGATTATATATTTTGGAGAAGATACTTATAGTAGTTTATTTGAAGATCACCAAGTGTGAATGATAAGAAAAGACACAAAACAAGAACAGAGCAGAATACTGTTTGTGTTGGGACAGTAAAGACATTTCATTCATCAGTCAAAGATCTATGTGAAGAAGCATGAAGCACAGACAATACACTGGAACTGATCAAGACAACAAGTTTACTCGAACAGTTCATTATTAGATATAGTGTATATCTGTTCTACTGAAGGTTGTAGCCTTCACCATTTTAGCAGTGAGCTTTTGGACAACGAGTCCTCACCCCTAATAGGGTTATTTGTAAAAGACTCCTAACAGGGTATGGCCCTTAACTAGGTCACTATACTTATTTCTTTGTAAAGATCAACTCCTAATAGGGTTGTAAGATCTTCTAACAAGGATTATTATACTCAAGTACAATTCTTTATGGGTGCTAATTCCCACTGGGGTTTTTACCTAGCTTGGTTTCCCGTAGCCAACATTGTGGTGTTCTATTTTGTGTTATCTTAAATGTGTATGTGCTTATGATATTCTGTAATTAATTGGAGAAAAGAATTTAACTTGCTGATAACTGATTCACCCCCCCTCTTAGTTATCCCTTGGGACTATTCCAACATGTTCTACATTTATTCACATTTTATTCTCTGGTTGTGTGGATTAGGATATGTTCTTTGTAATGTGTCTAGAACCTAAGTCCAACATTTTAGTCTTACTCATGTTTGTAGAAAAAGTTATAAGGTTTTTTTCTCTTGATCAAATTTTGATAGATAATCATGTCCCAAATAGGTCCTCAAAATGCTTTGAGTTCCTCTATAGTGATTGGTTGGCTTTTTCATTTTTATTTATTTATGTTCTAGATGGTGCTCTGTAGTATAATATTATCTATGTTTAAATGTGTAGTCTGTTAGATTTTCTATCTCAGTATATTTAGTGGATTACTTCTCTTGCACCAATTTTAATGATTAATTCCTTCAAAAGATTATTGTAAGAAGTTTGTAGATGGTATTGTGTGTGAATTTCTATAAATTACAAACCTATAATGAAACATTAATATAATATTTCAATTTAAATCAAATGATAACACTAGATTAAGCATGGAAATATAAGACTATGAGTGTTCCATCACTCTCTAATTCCAAGGATTTGAGTATTGCTCTCAGCTACAAGTAATTATCCTTAAATGACAACCTAGCATGCAAGATAATAAAGATGCAAGCTATATCTATGATAAAATGATGCTACATGTGATGCTAAATGATCAAGAACATGAAATTATGATGCAAATCTTCCATTATCTTATGATTCTAAATGCTTATAATCTCACAAATTATTAAAATAACAATGCTCTTAAAGATGAAAATGACTATAATGCACTTGCTCTATAAAGATGATGGATCATTAAATCTATTTGTGCATCTTATTTATAGTATTTCCCAAGTTGTAGAGGGTGAGCTTAGGTAACCATAATCAAGGTAGGATTAGGATTAGGGGTTGATGATGTGTCCCCTTTGGGTGTACAAGATTGAATGGTCATGATAGCAAAGTTTATTTATGATCCATGCACTCTTTTTCCTCTTCTCTCATTGGTTCATTTATTTTTTTCATGTAGTGGTAGGTGAGATATTGCAGGAGGGAATTAATTCAAAAGAATTAATTAATTAGTCATGTATGATTTATTGGATTAGATTTAATTAATTAGCTATATAATCAAATGATTAATTCAATTACATAGTTAATTAATTTTATATTTTAATTAATCCAAATGGCTTGAATTCAATTAATGATTTGTTTTGACCATTTTTAGACCTGTATACATTTTTCCCTCTTTGAATCAATGTGTGAAGTGTGTTGGTTGAAAAAAATCTGATGTCTAGTGTCTAATTGTGATGGTTTGATGTCAAGATGCTAATATGGTTGATTTGATGATATGAAGTTGCCCCTGTGATGTTAAAACTTCGATATAAAAGTCTGATTTTCACATGTGATTGAATTTTGATGCCCTGATCATGATTTTGAATTTTCGATGTCCAATGTCTCTAATTTTGAAAAATGCCCCAATTTTGATGATTGTGTGTCCTGATAATAGTATTCCCCCTCAGGAAATGAATCAAAATAATTTTGAAGGATTTTGATGTTTTTAAAAAAAATATGATTTTTCAAAATTTTAATTAGATTTTGATTTTAATAGGGTAAACTTTTTACCCACTCATTTTTACTCTTACTTTTGTCTTTTCCTCTTTGAGATCACTTTTACCCCTTGTACTGAAAATAATTTTACCGATCCAAGAGCACTGGTTCGAGAAGGGTAGACGCTTTTAGAGGTCGCCAGCATATGGACCTCCAGTGAGTGATCAATCCTTGCCTTTTATTTTATCATTTTAAAGAATTTTTTAGGTTGTTTTAGTGATTTTTGGTGTTGGTTTCAAACTTTTTCCTTAGTTTCATCGTCTTTTGCTTTCTTTCTTTGCCTATATGCTTTCTTGTCTCACCCTTAAACTCTATTTCATTGCCTATGTTAGGGCATCTTATTTGGTCTATCATCGCCTACGATTAGTCTTGCGTCACCTATAGAGATAAATGCACTTTTGCAATTTGTTATGTTGCCCCTACAATTTGTTTCACCGCCTATGCCGTAAAATGTTGCATATGTATTGTTGTGTCACTTACGCGTAATTTTGTGTCACTTATGCAATTTTTTGTTTTGCCTAGGTGTTTTTCGCCTATGTAACATAAAATGTCGCCTATACACCAAAAGTTGCAATTTTGCATTTTTTGATTGCCAACTCAATTTTGATGATTGATTTCTCGATTCAAATGATGTTGATAATATTCTCAGATATGTTGATGATATTTTGATGTTGTTTCAAATACAATTTGATAGATGTTAGTATAATCAAGTACTTGATATTATTTTGATGTCAATCCAATAGGTTATATAGGTTGATTTGTTCCATCCTCAAGATCTAGAGGAACAAAATTTGATGCACTCAACGAGATTATTGTAAATCTTAATTGAGAAAGTAGATGATAGGATAGTTGATTAATGCTTGATGATCAACTTGATGATTCGACTAAATGATATATGTTTGACTTTAAAACAGGCTTCCTATCGTACATCAAATATGAGAGTTCAATTTCCTCAACCTTTCAAGATGATTCCTGAGTTGAAACAGGTTGATCGATGCTTTATTGGAAGATTTGGTCTTTCATATTTGCTTGATATGCCCTAGTTCCATTTGAACAGAGGGTTATTGACAACACTTGTTGAGAGATTACATTCTAACCATAAAACTTTCTATTTATCGATGGGGGAGATGACCATCACATCTAAGGATGTCTATCGCATTCGAAGGATTCCTGTTATGGGAGAGCTTGTATACTATGATTAGGTGTATGATGGAGATCCATGCAGATGAGTGTTTGGTCATGACATGATTGGTGATAAGACCATTCTCTGGAGAGTGATGAGGCAGCTATATGATCCACTTCCTTCAATTTTGGCAGATTTTATTAGTGTATTGTTTATGCCTTATAGGAGAGCGTGATGATTCGTCGTTGGTTGGGGAAGGATCTTGGAGGATATGATTTTACATCCTCATAGATTTGCACGGGGAACTTGTATTTTGGCGCATATATATAATGATTTACATGGGATTGTGTACAGGCGGAGTGCAACACTTTTTGTAGGGGTAGTGCTTTTACAGGTATGGGCTTGGGAGCATCTCCCAGTGACTAGACCAATTGTGAATAGGGTTCACCTAGTGGGACAACCTTACATCTACGCATATCATGGAGTTATTGTCCATCCTCGTCTAGGAAAGTTAGATTACTATCAATGGAGTTTAGATAACTTGGATGCAGTTTTTTGGCATCCCTATATCAGATGTGAGCCATGGGTAGAGGATCTGGATGAGGTTCCTTTTATGTTTATGCCATGGTGGTATATCATTTTTTTCTTCTCTTAGATCATCTATATTATTGGGAAGATCATGGGTTTAAGTCTTGTTCACTCAAAATCCTCCTTGTTGTGTCTTAGTGTCATTGGTATTTCTAGGCTACCACCATAAATTTTTTTAGCAAGTGCCCCTAATCTTTCCAAGGAGGATAAATAAGGGTAATCATATGGAGATATATAGAGCCCACCTCCAAACAACACAAGCTACACTTGGAATCTTTAAAACTTCATCATTACTCAAATCTATATCTCTAGTTTAGTGATCTACTCATCTCCCCCTTGGGACATACCAAACCCTAGCTACCTTAATACCTTATAGCATAAGTTTACCTCTTGTGCAACTTAGAGTCCCACTAGCTTTGAATTGAGACAAATTGCCACATTCCTTAAAAACATTAATTTTGCAAGTAATGCTCCTTAACATTAGAGATCCAAGAAACTTAAATTGTATTTAGATGCTCTCCCTTTCATAAATAATTTCTCTCTCCAGAGACTCATTTCGTTCTTTCCAAGCTTTCATGGATTATAAGGACCTCAAATGTCTTGCTCTCTTCTTATAGGAGATGCTTGAACCTCATTGATAATTTTTGAAGTCTCATCCAATAGAGTGGTTCACACTAGATTGATCACTTCGTATTTCCAACTTTCTCACCTTAATAGGAAGAACCTCTTGACAACTTCAAAGTTCATAAGAGTGTATCCACGAGGCTTCACAAACCTAGTTATCCCATTACCTATCATCCATCATAAACTTTCTTACAACTTTGGACCTTTGAGTTCGTTTGTAAAAATTACTTTTATTTTCTTACATCATATTCTTTTATATTTTTCTTTAAATATCTTTGTGCACTCCTTTTCTCCTCTTTATAATATATTTTTTAAATTCCATAAACTAAGTTTAATCTTTCACAAACATTAATACATAAAATCCAGTCTAAAGTTACCTTCATAAATTCATTAATGCATAAATCAAAATTAAATTAAATTCAATCTACATCCTAACTCGTTGAAGAAGTCAGGATGGGGGTTGGCTCAATTAGTATAGCTTCCTGTGATAGGTACGAGGTCAGTCTCCTCCAACCCACCTAGTACCACAGTCTAAAAAAAACTCCTAATAGAACTAAAAAATGAATTATTTTTTGTTTTAAATTTTTTTAAATTAACATGGTAAAAGGAGCTCCAAATCTCAACTGTAGATTACGTTGGATTCTACACTCAACTCTTCACCATGTCTAAAACTCCAAAGGTTTCATAAACTACCTTGGATTCTACACTCAACTATTCAGTTTGTTTGATTAAAAAACTCCTTGTAGAACTCAAACGTGAATTAATTTTTAATTTTACATTGTAAAAGGAGTTCCAAATATAATGTAGGCTACGTTGGATTCTACACTCCACTCTTCAATCTTTTTGATAAAAAGCATATTGTAGAACTCAAACATGAATTGGATTTTTTTAGATTTTTTATTTACATGACAAAATGAGCTCCAAATCTAATTGCAATTGTAGCCTGCATTGGATTCTACATTCAACTCTTTTGTTTGTCTCAAAGTTTCGATACAAACGATTTTCATAGACTACATTGGATTCTGCACTCAACTCTTGAGTCTATGTGAAACTCCAAAGGGTCTTGATAAAAAAACTCCTTGTAGAAGTCAAATATGAATTTGATTTTTTTTAAAAATCTACATAGTTAAAGGAGCTCCAAATCTAATTGTAATTGTAGACTATGTTGGATTCTACACTCAACTTGTCTCTTTGGAAACTCCAAAAGATTTTGTTAAAAATACTTCTTTTAGAACTCAAACATGAATTGAATTTTTATAAAATTTTAAATTTACATAGAAAAGGGGTTTGGGTTTCAATAAAAAAGTGTTTCATAGATTACGCTAGATATTTGAAAGGATTTGGACAAAAAATCTCCTTGTAGAACTCATACATAATTTTTTAAAATTTATGTAATAAAAAGAGCTCCAAATCTAATTGCAGCTATAGACTACAATAGTTTATCTATTACTACTATTCGTAGGACTTAAAGTTCAGTTTATATATTTTTATTTTCTCCTTTCAATAATAATAATAAATAAAAAATATATAGTATACATTAGATTCTACAAAGTCTATCTAATTTTGAAAATATTTTGATTAAAAACTCCTTGTAGAACTGAGACATAAATTGAAGTTTTTTGAGTTCCATAGTTAGACCACCTTGGATTCTATACTCCTTTAGGCCCCGTTTGTTTGGGGAATTGGAATTTGACTCAAAACCTTATTATCACAAAATCAGGTTTTGAAATCCCGGTTTTGCATCTTGGGGAATTGGAATTTGACTCAAAACCTTATTATATCAAAACCAGGATATGATTTCTAATTTCATCTATTAGTATGATGCCACTCATTTTGGTGTCTAAACCTGGTTTTACTTGACAAATCCAGAATTGCAATTTAGAGAAACAAACAGCGGATTTGCAAAAACGAGAAGTGTCACTCCCAAAACCGGGAAGTGTCACTTCCAATTCCTGCAAACAAACGGGGTTAACTCTTCAATTTGAAACTCCAAAGGCCCCGTTTGTTTGCAGGAATTGGAATTGAGTGAAAACCTTATTATCACAAAATCAGGTTTTGAAATCCTGGTTTTGCATCTTGGGGAATTGGAATTTGACTCAAAACCTTATTATATCAAAACCAGGGTATGATTTCTAATTCCATCTATTAGTAGGAAGATGATGCCACTCATTTTGGTGTCTAAACCTGGTTTTACTTGACAAATCCAGAATTGCAATTTAGAGAAACAAACAGCGGATTTGCAAAAACGAGAAGTGTCACTCCCAAAACCGGGAAGTGTCACTTCCAATTCCTGCAAACAAACGGGGCCTTTGGGTTTTTACACAACCGAGCTTCAACAAAGCAATTTAATATGGCAACCTGGCTACTCACACTAAACCCAAGGTTTTTCCTTAACCTAAGGCGCGAGGATGATGCAATATCGATGTCATCACCAGAAAACTACCATATAATCAGGGTTATTCCAACCTGATAGATAATTACCACCAGATATTCAATAATGATCTTCTAACAAACCAAGAGAATTCTTCGGTGAATACAAACGAGGGGGTGTCAATTACAAAGTGACAGATAAGCTGACAATCATCATTGTCATATATCCAGAGGGAAACTGACAGACTGAAGACAGCTAACTAGCAGTTATTAAAGCAGAGGACAGAGTCACTATCAAGGGCCTAGTTTTAATCCCCTATTTAAGCATTATTGACCCCATTTGGAGGGTGGAAAATGCTTCACAGCCGGCAATAGCAATTTGCGCTGCTCACTCTACAAGACTCCCAGCTCATCAATTGTACAACTAATGCTTTTGGACCCGTTTTCCTACACGCCCACTTTCTGAAATCCACTCAAACTATATCCAACCTGTAATACCAATCACTTTATGCTGTCAACTCCCTGTTACCAACCCTCCTTGTGGCTGGTTTCGATATATAAATCCAAATGCCTGCTTTGTCCTCTTCATAGCATAACAGAAAGCGTTGGGTTTATATCCTTCAACGAGGCAGATTTCTACTGTATTTGAGATCTAGGATACAGAGAATTCATGCATTGAAAGAAGTGACTGCAGGGAATGCCCAGAAAGCCTAGATTAAGGTCTTATTTAAGTGTTGCAGGGAATGGTGTGGAAGAAAATCTCAGCAAAGCTGCATTGTGTTTACTCTTCTATGTAGGAGTGAGTACAGATTAGGCCTGCCTCATTGTGCTGAGGTCTGGTTGTGGGTATTGCAGGAAATGCAGTAAGAGCAGTTTCTGCAGTCATCAGGCCTGTTGCTGTTTGTATCCAGGTTCCTATTTGAGCATTACAAGGAATTGGGTTTTTGATTTTGCAGGGAATGTGTTCAAAAGCCAACACCAACTATTGAAAGCATTTCCAGTCATTTGGCCTGTTCCTGCTGTTTCAAGGTTTACTTGGGTATTGGTTGGAATCAGAAGCTTTGACATTGCAGGGAATGCTCTTGAGTCCTAAGAAACTTTGGGTTTTGTTCATAAAGATAGAATTTTGAATATACTATCATAACGGACGCAAATTCGGTGCTGCAGGGAATGCATTGAGAGATTAAGAAGATTATATATTCATAATGGATCCTTGCTCGTTTGTGAAGGTTTTGGTAGGAGGTCTGGCGTTGAGGATCCCAGTGGCATCCAAGCCCACCAAAACAGGCGTACATCCTACTGCTTCTCCATGCTTCTGTGAATTTAAGTTGCACAATTTTCCTCTGCAAACTGCAGTGGTTCCCCTGATTTCCCCAAGGTCTTCTGACCCTGATGTTCATAATATATCGGCGAGCTTCCACCTTGAAGAAAATGAGGTGAAAAAGTTGTCTTCTTCATCTTCTCCATCCTGTTTAGGGTCCTCAAAACCCTTGTTGGATATTTCTGTTTATACTGGAAGACAAGGATCCACTTGTGGTGTGGCTTTGGGGAAGCTGTTGGGTAAATTCAGTGTACCTATAGATCTAGAGGGGGCTAATGAGAAAGCCATTGTTTTCCACACTGGCTGGGTTTCAATAGGGAAATCTAAACTGGACGGTGCTCAACTGCATCTGAATGTCAGAGCAGAACCAGATCTTCGTTACGTGTTTCAATTTGATGGGGAAGTTGCATCCAGCCCTCAGATTCTCCAAATTCAAGGCAGTATTAGACAGCCAATTTTTAGCTGCAAGTTTACCTGTGACAGAAGCTCTAGGTCACGGTAAGCATTTCTTACATTTTCTGTATTTCTTGATGAATTGGTGTTGGCATTTATTTTTATTTTCTTTCTCTAATATCATATACAATAAGTCGTACAAAACAATTAAGGATATAGTGGTTTTCAGGTCCCAAGCCCTAAAACATATGAATCATTAAAATGTCATGATATTATTTTTATCAGATCAGTCGGTTCGTTGGTCGGACAAAGTGCTATGTAGTTTTATCAGTGCACTATTTAAGATCAACGGGTTTATAGGGTTTTATATTGTAGGATATTTTGAATAACTACAAACCCTAGGGTCTGCAATTTTTATTCTGTCAAGTTTGAAATCGCCTTTAGACATTAGATCTAGAGGAATAAGGTCTAATGCCTACATAAAATCAGAGAGAATGGTACACGGTGTTAAGCAATTCTGAAGTGTATGAGGAGTTCGTTGGTGAAACACTGATTTTGTCTAGGGTAATTTTTTATGTATTTAGTTCAGTTTCTGATCAGGTCTTGTTTCTCTACAGATCATTGCAACACGAAACTTGCAAGAAGAAAGGCTGGACTTGTTCATTTGGAAGCGATAGAGAACAAGATCGGAGAGAGCGCAAAGGATGGCTGGTAATGATTCATGATCTTTCTGGCTCTCCTGTTGCAGCTGCATCTATGGTCACTCCTTTTGTTCCCTCACCTGGTTCTGATCGGGTAAGCCACTCAAACCCTGGTGCTTGGCTCATCCTCAGACCTGATCATAGGGGTGAGGACAGTTGGATACCTTGGGGCCGCTTGGAAGCATGGAGAGAGCGTGGCGCCAGTGGTGGATTGGGGTGTAAATTTGAGCTCATGGCAGAGGGGGGTGGTTTGGCTGGGATGGGTAATGGACTGTTGCTAGCAGAATCAGTAATCAGTTCAACAAAGGGTGGCAAATTTCTTATAGACACTGGTCACGGCAAGTCATCAGGTACTCCTATTGCTAACTCCCCTGTTTCAACCCCTCGCAGCAGTGGAGATTTTAATTTCAGCACATGGCCATTTCCTGCTTATGGAGGCTTTGTGATGAGCTCTACTGTTCAAGGAGAAAGAAAATGCAGCAAACCTGTTGTCCAACTAGCCATGAGACATGTGACCTGCATGGAGGACGCTGCGGCGTTTGTGGCCTTGTCAGCAGCAGTGGATCTAAGTAGGGATGCATGTCAACTTTTTACCCGAAAGTTAAAGAAAGAGTTGTGTCATCAGTATAACAGATTTTAGAAAATCAGTCTCCTTTAATGCCATAGACGGTCCTGCCCTCAACAAGGAGTTGAGATCATAGTGTCGGAGATCAAAGTTTGCAGAATGTGGAAATCTTCCTTCAGAACATTGGCTTTAGAGGCGAGTACATGAGAAATCCACTACAGTTAAGGTGTGGCAGCACAGCTGGGTTGCATTCAGATTTTGGGATTTTCAGTACTGGAGTAAAGCAAATTGCTTGCTTGCCTTTATTCTGAGTATAATTTATCTCAGATAACGAGTTTGTGACCTTAAGAGATCGGGATGGTGATATTTTTTGTGGTGTGTCTTTAGCTTAAAATCAACAATTTGCTACAACTTCTTATGGGGTATATTTTTTGACCGAATAGTGATGGGCAACTATCTGACAGAAATCCAATCTTAGCTCCTCCAAGATATTACTTTGTCACAACCCATGGGGTTTTTCATGTACAAAGACGGGCTCTTATTCCTCTCAAAGGAAAATGAGAGTTGTTCATCTTTTTTAAACTAACAGAGTGTTAACATACAAAAAGATTTGAGAAATATATTCATGATTAAAGTTTCATTGAAGCTTGTGATGTGATGTTGGTTACGATTTCTTTTGAGTTTGAACATATTGATGATTATGCTTGGGTGAAATGGATAAATGTATATGCATCCTGTTGAGGCTTCCAAGTAAAATAAGTAAGATATAAGATGGAAAGAGATTTGTATGTTGATTTAGATTCATCAGAAGTAATGGGTTTAAATGAAGGCTTCTCATGATTGAAGTCTTACCATTTCCACATATCATGTAATATTTTCATATAACATAGCAGAGATTTAATGGGCTTGTCGCTGCATTACATTCATCAATATTTGAGAGTCATTTATCACGAGTCATGACTGAAAAGCTTTTGGGACTAGTGGAACAAATTGAGTCATTATCAACTGAAAGCTTTTCTATTAATTGGAGCAGCATATATTTGTCCGATTAAACTTGGTATTCTGTTGCAAATCTTATCTCCCTGATTTGGGAAGATTCTGAATTACTTGAGGAGTTTCATTTTTTAATTTTTAATTTTTCAATTTTAATCTTGCAATTTTTCGATGAACAGTACTTTTAGAGCAAGAAAGTTGGGAAGATAGTGGATTGTAGAATATATCTTGATTTTGGTGTCATTGAAGATCTTGTTGCCCCATTTTGTTTACAGTGAATATGTGGGATTGAGTATATACTTAGTAAATTCTGTAGATCTTCAGAAGTAATGGGTTTAAATGAAGGCTTCTCATGATTGAAGTCTTACCATTTCCACATATCATGTAACATTGCAGAGGTTTAATGGGCTTGTCGCTGCATTACATTGCATTAATATTTTTGAGTCATTTATTATGAGTCATAACTGAAGCTTTTGGGACTAGTGGAACAAATTGAGTCATTATCAACTGAAAGCTTTTGTATTAATTGGAGCAGCATATATTTGTTCAGTCCGATTAAACTTGGTATACTGTTGCAAATCTTATCTACCTGATTTGGGAAGATTCTGAATTACACGAGGAGTTTCGTTTTATAATTTTTTAATTTTAATCTTGCAATTTTTCTATGAACAGTACTTTAGAACAAGAATGTTGGGAAGATAGTGGATTGTAGAATATATCTTGATTTTGTCATTGAAGATCTTGTTGCTCCATTTTGTTTACAGTGAATATGTGGGATTGAGTATATGCTTAGTAAATTCTGTATAAAACAGAAGCAAGAGGTTCTTTGTCAGAAATGAATAAATTGAATTAGATGATGATTGCGAAGACATACTGTATAAATTCCCGAGTGACATTTTTTCGTGCATATGGTGCCTAATTTTCTTCAAGATTGTATCTAAGAATGCGCTCCATCCAAATACAACAGGAAGAGCCTCAGAATCAATAAACTTTTGTCACACACAAATAAATGAATGTATTAGATGATGAATGTGAAACACTACAATAAATTCCTGAAATCCAAATTTTCGAGATAGGGTATGTAATTTTTGCTTGTATCATATCTAAGATCGCTTTTATTTTCCAGTGGCTGTTAGTACAATGCCGTTGTATTTGCTTTGATTTCTGATCAGAGGTAGCTTGCCTATTGGTAAAGCGTTGCATATTCAGAGAGGTGTGTTGAGAGAAACAGGATTAATAACTAAAATAATTGTGTACATTGTAGTACTGTGACCATAATATGTTGTCTTGAATCTCTTTCAAAGCAAAAGGCTACAGTTTTGTCAATGGAGTACTAGTAGTGCAGGATTCAAACCCACTAGCATTTGAGCTTTGTCCGCCATTTTTTATGAGTTATATTAAAACAAATTGGAATCTGGTGAAGGAATGGAGGAATGACCAGAAGCCTCTGTAAGGATTGAAGCTTTCAAACGTTATGGTCTTTCTCTGTAGAGCACATAATCTACATTTATCACCAAAAGAAAAGTGGTGGGTTAAGAGGAATGCTTAAATCAACTTCTAGAGGGATATTGTAATGAAGAACTGATTAACACAATTTTTATAAACTAGCATTTGAGCTGTGTCAGCCATTTTTTATGAGTTATATTAGAACATATTGGAATCTGGTGAAGAAATGGAGGAATGACTGGAAGCCTCTGTAAGAATTCAATTTTTCAAATGTTATGATCTCTGTCTGTAGAGCACATTATCTACCTTTCCCCAAAAGAAGAGAGGTTAAGAGGAATGCGTAAATCAATTTCTAGAGGGATATTGTTATGAAGAACGGTTAACACAATTTTTATGAAGGGATATTGTGATCAATCGAATATGTTTTGTTTGTTATTTCAGGGTATAAGAATTTGAAAGAAAATTTTATGAACTTTTTAGAAGGCAACTACTATACATCAATTTAAATTGGGCAGAGGTTTCAATGCAGTAAAGAATTGTGGCACTTCTATGGCTGTTTCTTTGTGGCATTTTATATCAATTGTAAGTTGGGGTATCTGTGTAATATTTTTTTCAACTATGATTAGAATGTACACGTACCGTTTTACAAATTTCCTCTTAAGTAGTCCAGTTATCAACGATCTCTAGCCTTAAAATGTGCAAAATGAAAATCATGGAAAGAGAATATCCGAGCATCAAAGCCGTGTTCAATAAGGATAAACTATTATTGGAATTCTTATGGAGAAATCCTAGAGATCTGTATGGGTTAACAACCCTTAGTGCCCTTCAAACTACATTTTGACAATGTTATAACAAAAACTGAATTGCCTGTTTCTCTTGTTTTAATGTTTGGTGTTATCTAATCTTGCGAGGAGAAAAACCCTATATTTTGTTGAGGATAATAGTGAAGAAGCTGGCTTTCCTCAATCCAGTCTGTCAAATCCATCTGTATAAAAATTGCAAGAAAATGGAAAATATTCAGCAGATAAGCGTGAAGGAATTTTGGTTTTGTTTTTTGATGTATAAATATTGAAAGAATGTGGAAAAGTATTCAACAGATAAGCTTGGAGAAATTTAGGTTTTGCTCTTTATGCACTATTCTCTGAATGTATGCAACAACTTTGCATAGAGGCGGCCATTTCCAGCTCATCTACATCATTCATTGACTCGGAATAACCCAATCTAATACTTTGAAATATAGAATTGAAGTTGCATATCTGGATGATAGCTTTTCTAAAGATACTTTTTGGCTATGATGGAGACCACCTTTCTGACCACCTTCAGGGGAGTACCAAGGCTAATTTTTCAACTGTTATTTTTTATGCCCTTGAATCAATGTTTAGGTTATCTTAAACACTAGTTTTTCTTTTTTATGCTCTTGTATCAAGGTTTATGTTATCTTAAACACTGGCTTGGTGTAGTGGCATAAATTGTTGTTGGGTGTAAGGGTTACAGTGTTTAGTTTAAGTTCTTAATTTTATATTCAGTTAAAACAAAATCAGATTAAGCATCCATGTTAAAAGGTTTGGTCAGATGGGTGTAAGGTTACAGTATTCAGTTTAAGTTTAGCTCAATTTTATATTCAATTAAAACAAAATCAGATTAAACAACCACGTTACAAGGTTTGGTCAGATGGATGTAAGGTTACAGTGTTCAGTTCAAGCTTATCTCAATTCTATATTCATTTTAAACAATATTACATTATGCAACCATTTAAAGAGTTTTGGCCAGATTTAGAAGTGAGTTATAGTTTGGTGGTAAGGTTATGTGCATAAATCAAAACAACCAAACATTCTGGAGTTGGAAGGTCAACATTCATGTGGTTCAGCAGTAAAGTTAGTTGCTCATGACAAGGCTAGCCCAAGTAAAAACTGACCAAAATGACCAAGTAAAAATAGTTTTGGGTGGGAGTTAGCTTACCCGCTTTTATTGGCCTTTAAAATAGGAGTAAATGGGGCCTGATAAGAAGGGTTTTGACTGGAAGATGACCAATTTGTCTGGGTTTGCATGGCCCGCATTTTGATGAATGTGATGGGCTATTTGTAATTTCAGTTATCACTCTAGTGGCTCAAATGAAAAGACAGTAGAAGGTGTGGATTCATTCCAGAGAGCCTGGAGGTCATATACACAATCACCTACACTTGTTACTTAAGCTTGTTTAGGGCATATTGGGAAGGAAAAGTATGCTGAATTAGGTACGGTCTATGTAGCTAATTAAAATGTACCACATTCAAAAGAGAGTTAAGTACTCAACAATGTATAAGGTGTTTTAGTTGACTGCACAGCCGTTCCATCCAATTATTCTGTAACATAGTTGTCAAATCCCAACTTTCTAGGTGGTCTGCTAATTTGGTATCAGAAGCTTCTGATAGCAAATCTATCTACCTAATTGTATATGTTTATAATATACAACTGTATCCCATTTTACCTAATAGTGAATATACAAATCAAATCTGATAACAATCTACCTAAACCTACATAATATACATATTACTATTGTTGTTGCAATGGATTCACCTTAATTGATTATTATTTTAAACATTTTCTCAACTTAATTCGACTTGCACTGAGCACTTTTTAAATCTTTGTAAAAGAACACAGGCTGGAGTATTTTACAACTAATTTTAGAATCCCTATTTTCCTAATGGCAATTTAAAATTGGTTTGTGCTGATTAAGCCTAGGATGCCGTTCATGGCATTTACCCTCAGACTCAAATGGAGAATACTGTTACATCTCCATTGCTTTTAAAATTAAAAAATCTTATTTTCTGAACAACACAACTGGATTTTTCCTAGAAAAAGAAACAATACCAATGGCCAATGGCAGATGGATATACGGTGCTATAGCAATATGTACAAACTGTTGTGGGTTCCAGATACCCAATTGCAGATAAATATACCAGAGGTTAAAATATGTACCTATTGCTATAGCAATTTGCAGAAACTGGCGTGGGTCCTAGATAACAGATTAACATACCAGATATCAAAATATGTAGTGCTATAGCTATTTGCTGTAGCATAGGTCTGTCCTTTTCTGAAGTTTTCCTATTATATTATATATGTATTATCAGAATCTGCAGAAAATATATGGTTGTTTTTTCCCCAGTCAGACTTGTGTTTTTCGAGTGGAGCCAAGGAATCCTGATCATATCTGGCATGAAACAAATTCTTTGTATGACAACTTGGTTGTACACAACACAATGACTATTGACTTTTGACCAAAGACGAGTAACTTTTTATTACTCCATATCTCTACAGCAGCCCAAATCGTCTTAACTTAAAAAGTAAAATAGCTGTGAAGAGGATCAACAAAAAATATTAAAAAATCATTTAGTTACTTAAAAAGTAAAGTAGCTGTGAAGAGGATCAACAAAAAAATATAAAAAAATTCATTTAGTGAATTAATGTCTGTTCATTTTGTGAATTAAATTTGTTTAATCTAAAAAAAAATAGAACCAAAATTATAGCTTCCTACAAAAAGCAAGAAAAAATCTAATTATAAAAACTACAGAACTAAACTAATTTAAAAAATAAACTAATAATAGTTTAAAGAACTAAAAAGCTAAATCAATTTAAAAAAGTAAACTAAAATTGAAAAAGAAAATCATAGATAGATAATACTATTTTTTTTTTAGATTTTCTATCAAATTGGGCTTCAAATAAAATAGCTTCCTACAAAAAGCAGAAAAATCTAATTATAAAAACTAAAAACTAAAAACTAAACTTATTAAAAAAGCTAAAAATCAAACTAATTTAAAATAAACTAAAATAATTAAAAAAACAAAAAACTAAATCAATTTAAAACCCAAACTAAAATTGAAAAGAAAATCATTACATACGTGATACTAATTTCTTTTTGGATTTTATATCAAATTGGGCTTCAAATAAAGATAGTTTTTTTTTTTCATCGGTAAAGTTCGAATTTATATTAATAGTAATCAAAAGTTTACAAAAAGGTTTTATCAAGTGTTACAATGTATGTCCATTCTGCAAAAAGCACCAAAAGATTTCATCACCGAAGATAGTCTAAACACTGCTACCCACACCAAAAAAATACCAGTCCCGAAATACATTTTGTGCTTACAAAAGATCCTTAGGTCATCTTCCTTTTTTGACACGACAGTAAAAACAAAAAACAACAAAAACTTTCAGCATCCCCACATTCCTACCGGAACCATCCACGTGCCTCCTCCTGAGAAAAGTTTGAAATGGCCATAGCTCCTGACGCGAATGCTCCTCCAGTCATGTCTTTCTTTGGAAGTTGGCGGCGGGGTTGAGGCCTTCCAGTGCTGTTAGTTGGCGTTGTCAACTTGACTGGTGTGATCTTCTGCCGCTTCACTTTGGCCTATTTTCCTTGAGCTCTGTGTTCCGCCACCTTTTCCAGAAAGCCCTGGATCATGATCCAACCTCTCCTCACCTCCGGAAGACGCACCTCCTTGGGCTGTGAGGAACTCCAAACAACTAGAGGTTGAACCTCTCCTTGACCGCCTCCAATGGAACGCCATGGGCCGTGCAACATTCTGAGCCCCACACCCAGCTCGACTTGGTGAACAATGCCTTCGATGCCGACTGCCCACTTAGGCTCCAAACATTGTAAGGCCACAGAGAGAGTCTCTATCTTCGAGTTCCCCACCATGAGGCCAAGAGCCAGGAAAAGGGAGGAGATATCCAAATTAGTTCGCGACCTCCAATCATACTTAAGAAACTCGTCCCCAAAAAGTGTTGACAGCGCCTCCATGAACTTGGGGTCATGAAAACGAAAGACGTTACCCAGCCTGTGTGTTGTGATTTCATCTCGAAACCCGGGGAGTTGGTTTGGAGAGTGAGGCAAAAAATTTGCCTCCATGACAAACATTACCTTACTCCTTGTGTAGAGTATGAAGCGCAACCTTCCTTCTTAGGACCAAAATACTCTCGGCTCTCGAAGACTGTTTGTTTGTACAGAATGCTCCCCAAGCTTCTCGCTTTAAAGAGAGCCTTTGCTTGGCTGCATCCCCCGAGAATGCAGTCACAATAAGTGCTCTTCGTACAAGCTCTCATGAAATCGTCTCGCAATTGCCGTCGAACTTGTGTGAGAGAGGGAGGGAGTATTGGGTGTTTATTATAGAATGATGCCAAATCTATCCATCATCAATTCCGCGAATCATTTCATTTATGCAAAGCGGGTTACTGACACTTGTCTTTCCATGATGCCGAATTTCCAAGCAAGTTGGCTGATTCGAATGTGCTCCTTCACGCGCCAAAGGTTTTGGAGTACACAAGATCACCTTCTGTTTATACCCGCGCCCCCATTGTTATAATTGTTGATGTTGTTGAGTCCCAAGGCCAATCTCATTACATCATCTAGTCCCATCCAATATCAAGTTTACTATAATCTTCCATCAATTCGTTATTCTCATTAGATGGCCTTCTTACTCCTATGTTTGAGAGTAAGTCTGCTAGGTTGTTGGCTTCTCTGGGAACGTGGTTGATTTGGACCTTCGTGATCCGACTTAGAATGACTCGGATGCTACGGATATATTGGTTTAAATACCATGCCTCCATTGTACCTTTTTTTATACCGTTAATGACTAACAACAAGTCCCCCTCCAAAATCAATTTCTGCACTCCTAAAGTGTTTGCCATGCGGGCTACTTCGAGTGCTGCTTGACATTCAGTCGCATTGTTGGTTCCATCTAACAAGTGTGAGGCACCCAAAGCCACAATGTTGCTATTCTTTGACCGCGCCACATAGCCAGCGCCTGAAGGTCCTAGATTCGCTTTTGAAGCACCGTCGAAATTGATTTTGATCTAGCTCGGCGGTGGTGGAAGCCACTGATTCGTGTGGTCGCCTACAATAGGTTTAGCCCTACAAAGCCCTTGAACGGGCCAAATAAAGATAACTTCTAGAAAAAAAGAAAACCTCTAATTATAAAACTAAAAATGAAACTAATTAAAAAAGCTAAAACTAAACTAATTTTATAAATAAACTAAAATAATTAAAAAAAGTAAAAACTAAATCAATTTAAAAAACCAAGCTAAAATTGAAAACAAAATCATCTTATAGATAGATGATACTAATTTTTTTTAGATTTTGATAAGCCCAAAAGAAAACAAGATTAATTTGCTATTTTTGATTTAAGAATGTTTGCTAATTTCTAACAAAAAAATAGGGAGATGAAGAAGAGGGTTGACATCCGGCAAGAAAAAGTCATTTCAGGAGTAAAGTCTATCGGCTTAAAAATGATCACTTTTTGATCCTAATGGAGATAAAGATCCCACAACATTCGTTTTTACTACTCATACTAGGAGAAAAACACCACTAGCAATGCACCTAACCTCAAAAATGAATAAATGAATAAAAAAAGTTTAAATTTAAATTTAAATTTTATATTAAAATTGAGAAATGATATTATTAAAAAAATTGAATTTGTAAAAAAGAATTAATTTAAAAAGAGAGAAGTTCACAAAGTTTTAACTAAAATTTTAAGTAAAACAAAAAGTTACTTTCATACTTGTTGATAATTTAAATTACCACAACAAATAAAAATCTATTCTACAAAATAAGTAAAAGAGAAACTAATAATCTTACTTAGAGTCTAAAAACAAATACAAATAACAATAAAAAGAATATCAAATTAAATCCACCAACTTGTATTAAAAAATCTTTGTTTATAAATTATAATTATTTTATGAGAGTTGAAAGAACTAAAAATAATTCTTAACCTAAATTTGTATATATCAATTTCATAATTTAATAAATGAGTAATATTAAACAATGCTTCTATAAAAGAAAAAATATAATTATTATTCTATGAGATTAAAAGAATCAAAGAATTCAAGATGAGTAAAAGTTAAATATTACATAACTAAAAATAAATCTTATGTGTAAATTTGTATGTATCAATTTCACAATTTAATAATTTAATAAATGAATAATATTCAACAAAACTTATAATGACATAAAAAATTTCTATCCATTTACACATGTAAATTATCTATTTCTTGTAATTAACTCCCATTGAGATTTTTAAGAAAATTTTAAAGGTGAGTGATCCCATGAATAAAATGTGAACATCTTTCATTGGTGGCAAGGTGAGTGATCCCATGAATAAAATGTGCACATCTTTCATTGGTGGCAATATTTTTTTCTAAATGGGTAAGTGCACCAAGATGGTGAATAAAAAGGAGGTATAAGTAGGAGTTGTGCAAAGAATAAGAATTGTAGTACTCTCAATCTAGTTTCTAAAATACTAAAGTTTTTAAAAAATGGATAAGATTAAGAGGGTTAAACTCGCCCTGCACGAAAAACTGTTCCTAATTTTTTCAAAAAAATATAGCATAGCTGTTTCCGTGCGCTTCACAAAAGAAATAGTTAGATTTAGTATTTTGCCAAACCCTTTGGTAGGATGATAGGTAAGAGTGAGATCTAGAAGTTGTATATTTTTTTTTTTGTAATTGCATCAAAATAATTGAAAATGCAATTTTTTAAAAAAATTATAGAATCTAGTGTATAATAGTAATATGTAATTTGTTTTGAATTTGGTAAACTAGATCAAAAGTTATTAAAAAAATGGTAGACATGTCTCTGAGGGATGTCAAGACACTGGTAAAGAAAATTAAAGTTTACTATGGTAATGTTGTCCAAAAATAGAAAACTTTATATGGTTAGAAAGCTGAGAAGACGTGTGAGATTATGGTGGTAATTTTAGAGATGCTCACTTGATTATTTGTAAACCTATTGACAACGAAGTTGAGAAATCATTTGGGAAGATAAAAAATGTGCAAAAGGACAAAAATGGAGGGAAAATGGGTTTGCAAGCCTTTGGGTCATTTTCCAACCCTCTTACCAAGCCAAAACGCATATGAGTTCATATGTGCCAAATAACCTGCATGAGTTTTGTAAAATAAAAAATACAATTTCAAATTCTTCATAACCCGTGCGGGTTATGTTAAACTAAAAACATTATTTTGAGTTTTACATAACCTGTACGGGTTATGAAGACATAAAAATGTATGCTTGTAAATTTAGCATACACTACACATATGTATAGACTTACATATATAATATGTGTCTATGTATACATATATGCATATCTATAGTTCTACACACATATATTTATATAGATTTATGTATAAATGATTGTATATTGTTGGCAAGTTGACTTCCTGAGGATGCATGACTCATTTTGTGTTGTCATCATGGCAACAAAGTCATACTAAGTTTCTGTCAAAGATAACTTAGAAGATAAAATGACTAAGTATGGAAAACAGGACAGACATAGTTATACAACGATCAACACATCAGTGCACGTGCGAGACATCGAATCAGAGTATGCGCGTTCAGATATATGTTCTATGTGATGTCTACATACTAAGTCCAGACACACATGGTACAACATGACAGTACAGAGAAGTTATAGACAGATCAGTACACCAGTAGTCCAGAAGACAAAGCATGGAAGCCGACTAGTGTTTTGATTAGCGTGGATTATTTTGTTATGTAATGGCCAAGTGCCTTTGATTATATGTTTGTAATGATGTAATTAGTATTGTTGTAAACACGCTTAAGACGACTTGCTTGGAAGTGTTGTGTATTATGTTTTAGGGCCGACCATAAGTCTTGTTTTGGGTCGCGTCTATTTGGGTATGAACATATAAGTATGTAATGTAAAGTTATGTTACAAGTGTCGAATAATATGCATGAGAAAGATATAGAAGAGAAGTATGATGAAGTCAGTATGAGATAAAGCTCTTTAAGAGAGTAAGAGCATCAGCGCATACACGGAACTGATCAGACAACAGTGTCATCACAGCAGTTCACTTTTGATATAGTGTATATCAACTATCAGAAGGTTGTAACCTTCATCTTATTGGGCAGCGAGCCTAGGTAGTGAGCCACATACCTTTAACATGGTTTTGTAAAAGACTCCTAACAGGGTCAGACCTTTAACTAGGTCATTGTACTTGCATTGTAAAGACTGCTTCTAACAGGGCAAAGGAACTTTAACAGGTTCACTATACTAGTACAATATTTGTGGGTACTAATTCCCACCAGGGTTTTGCTTTGATCAAGGTTTCCCCGTAATCATATCATGTGTTATGAGTTCTTATGTTAAGCTTCATTAAATGTATGTTTGATTTATGTTTAAGCTGCTGAAAAGTAATAAATAGACAAACACTGATTCACCCCCCCTCTTAGTGTTTCTAACAATTGGTATCAGAGCTCTGGTCCTCTGAAAGAAATTTTAACCACTTGAGGAGATCATGGACTCAGCAGAAGAAAAACATTTGAAAAAGAATCTTGAAGCAGCTCTTGAAGATCTTGATAGATCTGAAAAAGAAAATGAAGAACTTAGACTAAAATTTGATGGTTCACAAATGCTTATCAAGAAATTGAGAAAATATTTGAAAGATTGTTCTACAAGTGATTTAGGGAAAATGGTCAAAAAGCTCAATGAAGAGAATGTGTCTCTGAAAGATAAAATTGAAAATCTGGATGAACAACTAACAAACAGTCAAATTGCTATTGAAGAAAATATCAAAGAAAGAAAACAATCAAAAGATGAACTCTTGAAAGAAAACATGAAAGTCTTGGAACTGGAGAACATAAAGAAGAAGATGGAATTTGAATTAACAGAAGCAAAGGATAAGATTGATAAACTCCACACAATTTCTGATTCACTTCAATCTTAGCTCAATGCACAAAAGCTAAGAGGCGACACTACTGGTCTTGGATACAGTGTAGCACAAGTTGAAGTAAATTCATTAGAAGAAAGAAAGAAAACACATGAAGCATCTTCAGAAGCAAAGAAAATTGAAAATGTTGCAGAGATTAAAACAGACCCACCTAAAGGGGAAATCAAGCAATTTAACAGAACTTGTTTTGCATGTAACAAGTATGGTCATTTGGAAAGAGATTGCAAAGAGGTAAGACCTTTCAATGGTTATTGTTTCTCCTGTAATAAGTTTGGTCACAGGGCTATACATTGCAGAACAAAACAAAGAAATCAATCACAACAGAATCAAAGAAGAATGAATCAAAAGAATCAGAGAAATCAACCTCAAATAAATTTGCAGAACACTACATGTCAGATATGTAACTACAATGGACACACAGCAAAACAATGCATCATGATGAACAAGAACATCAGACCTCCTATCATTTTTCACACATGTGGAAAGGATGGACACATCTCAAGGTTTTGTAGATCTAGAACTCAAAAGCAAGAGGATCCTAAGAAACCACTATTTGAAGAAGAAGGAGAAGTCAAGTTTGTTCAAGCAAAAGAAGATTCAAGCAAAATTTGGGTTGAAGTAAAGAAGGACAATGATGTTGACAAAGTAGTTGATGCATCCACAGTGGACGCATCCTCTATTTCTGGTTGAATAGACCTTCTTGGTCGTAGAGGGAGCTATTCCAGCTCAGAACCCCTACGTGGATGGTATACTCACCTCTGAGTATGCACCTATGAAATTATGTTTATGATCATAGTTGGATGAAGTATGCATACACACATTATCTGTAATGAATTCTGAACAAAGTTTGAGATTCACTGTGAAAACTGTGTACGGTTGCAAACATTAAATGCAGTAACTTTTATAAAAAAGATGTAATTCTTCGACCGTTTTCACATTTGCATTCGAGATCATAGAATTTGGAGAGCACAGGAGCATTGAGCATCAAAGTACGGAAGCATAACATATTTGGTGGTTAAGAAGCATGGTTAAGAAGTTTGGAACGGAACCCTAGCGGTCGCGCCGTTTTGAAATTTTGTGAAACCCTATTTAAGCAATCATCAAGTAAGTATGGTGACTCTAGTTGTATTTGATATTGCAGAGAGGAAGAGATTTTTATTTAAGAAGCATCCATTCAAATCCATACTGGATGATGTGGAAGGAGCTTTCTCCAAAACCCCGTTAGGAGTTGTTCACGTAGAAGACATCCGCGCATACATTTATTGTAAAAAGGAAACAATTGAAGATAATAGTATAGCCACTCTCATGGCTTCGATGATGAAACCAGACTATTCATTCAAGGATGAATACGTGCACCTCACAGACAACCCTATCTTCGAGTATTCGAATGCGCATGAATTCTATGAACCAGAATGGGTTAAAATATTGTTGAGCATGATTCATGATGATCTTTTCTAGATTGGTGAAATCCCTGTCCGTATTACTGCAGACCTAATCCACAACATGACTGGACTTCCTAATACTGGACTAGTTCTTCCTACTGGGAAGGATGTCAAGAAACAGGTTGAGCAAACATGCATATCCAGAAGTGACAGGTGCGGCATGACAGTTGATCCTATCAAGGAAAAAGACATAAAGCTTCTAACAATGACCCTTGGTTACAAGTTCCAACATGCAAGCAGATTAAATAGTGTGTCAGCAGCCATAGTTCTAGCAGCTATCAGGATGGTGAAGGATAACACTCATTTCAATCTATGTGAGATATTGCGTGGTCAATTGATGGACAACATTTGAGTTATCAAGCATGACAAGAACAAAACATTCAGGTTTGGGTCTCTGATCATCTACTTGTACTTCCACATTGTTGGTAAGGTTGCAAATGTGTACCTACATAGAAGCAAACCTACAATGTCTTAAATTTCACTAAAAGCCACATTAGAGAGTAGTGCAAAGGATGCTATGGACATGGACATCAAATCTTTCAGGATCAAGATGTAGAAGAGGTTCAGGATACCTGAGAAGATTGTTGAAAAGTATAAGGAAACCATATGCTTCATGGTAGAGACTAACTGCACTTGTATGGAGGCAGTTGAGCCCAGAACTAAATGGATTCATCCACTTGGGTATGAAGTGGAGGAACATGTATTGGAAGGATATGAACAAGTCCTTTTGTCTGTGCCCAAAGATCCCGATGAGCCCAGATGGAGCACTTACAGAGAGAAGACTAATGCACTTGATTCTGTATTATATAGTGCTGATAACAAAAGAAAAGCATCTAAGATTACATCTAGCATTCTAAAAGTTCATGGAGTCACTCAAGAAGATCTTGACAAAGCTAGAGAAGCCAAGACAGCCAAAGAACTTGAGAAGATTGATGAGATCCAGAAGAAGAAGAAAGTAGAGAGAACCTCTGCGCCCTCTACCACCATTGACCTAGACTCATCTCCACCTTCTATACCAAGCAAAATGTCTAGAGGAAGGAAGAAAGCACCCACAAATAACCCATCCTCAAGGAACACACGGAGCAAAGCAAGGAATATTCAAGCTCCTCCTGAGGTAGGATTTAGACCTAGTCTAAATGTCTTAAAGAACATGATTATAAATGAAGGTAGACTAGACACTATTGCCAAGGTCTATGACAAATATCAAGAGATTGATAAAACTGAGATACACTCTATGATCATATCTCATATGATTAAGTTTAAAAAGTAAGTTCTTGAACTCAAAATAGTGATACCGGATAAGTTATAGAACATATTGGAGATCATGAAGAGACATGCAATTAAGGAAGACATGAGGATAAGAGAAGAAACATTGGATAATCTTCTCCCTGTATGCTCACATGATGAGAAGGAAATTCTATTAGATCTGGTGAAGCGTCATCTCAGAATCAAGACAAGAACTCTACAGATTATGAACAAAGAGTATGAGCAGATAGGAAAAGAAACTGAAAAGGCATTTGCACAAGTGTTTATAGGTAGACACATGTATCCATCAACGATTCCTACAACAAAGGTAACTCCAGCTCCTCCCAAACAGGTTACAGAACTAGTGATTCAAGATGCACCTATGACAGGTCCACAGGTTTCAGCGCCCTCAATGACAATAACTTCTGATACAACAAAAGAATTAGAAGATACTATAGTGGTTGATAACATCAAGATATCCATGACAACATCTGACAAAGACATGGACAAAGTTGATGAAGCATTTGTAAGCACTAAAGAGATGTGCACTAATGATACATCTGTACAACAAGATGAAGTTCCCTCCAATGATCCAATAGACTTGAACGAAGAAAAAGATACTCAAGATAATGAGACACCAATCAAGGAGAAACCAGTAAAGAGTGAATGCATGGATGCCAGTAAAAACACTATATTCACTCCATCCACTTTACCATCTACTTCATTGTTGTCAAGGTTAACTCCTAATTCAGTAAGTCTAGATGCATGGGGAGAAGAGGACTTAATGAAGATCGGCGTGCTAGCTATGGAAAAGGCAAAAGAAAAATAGGTTATGAGGAACCCTCTTTTCTTGGAGTTAGTTAACATTCTAAATGATTTAGTACCTGCAGATAAGAAAGTAGCCAAGATTCAATTAGTTGAAGATGTTGACAGTATTCTAACAAGCTTCAAAGCTCACTTTACAGATCTAGTAGACTCTGCTACTAGAATTGCAGAAGATGAATATAAAAAGGAGAGATTGAATGAATT
>MU224422.1:5702759-5733240 GCA_018584345.1 Thuja plicata
TCAAGAAGATAGAAGAGGCTGAGATCATGGTGGACACTATCAGAAAATCAGTTGAGACATCTACCCAGGACATGAACATATGTAACAATGTCTATCAAGGTCAGTTAGACAAAATTGAAAAGGCTAAATTGGAGATCAATAAGATAAGAGTCAGACAAACTCAGTTGAGAAATGCACTTGCGCCCTCTCTAGTAGTTCTAAATGAGAACATCAAATAGATTGATGCCACCATTGTTACATATGAAAAAGGTCCTTGCATGGATTTGATAAAGATGGAAAAGATGACATATGCCTTATGCATGCATATTCAAACAGTTGATGCAATGAAGGTATTCTAGCAGAAAGAGATCGAATCTCTTCAGATTGTGTTCCCTGAAGTTTACATGGAGTAAGTATCTAGAAGACTTACAAGTTTTGTACACCTTTGTCATTAATGTCAAAGGGGGAGTAATATAGAATGTGTATATATGGGGAGCAATATATATATATCAAAAAGATGTTATGATATGCAGTTATTTTTTGTGTTAAGTCATTTTGAGAAACTTGGCCACATTCCTTTGTTGCCATAAATGACAAAGGGGGAGATTGTTGGAAAGTTGACTTCTTGAGGATGCATGACTCATTTTGTGTTTCCATCATGGCAACAAAGTCATACTAAGTTTCTGTCAAAGATAACTTAGAAGATAAAATGACTAAGTATGGAAAACAGGACAGACAGAGTTATACAACGATCAACACATCAGCGCACGTGCGAGACATCAAATCAGAGTATGTGCGTTCAGATATATGTTCTATGTGATGTCTACATACTAAGTCTAGACATGCATGGTACGACATGATAGTACGGAGAAGTTACAGACAAATCAGTACACCAATAGTCCAGAAGACAGAGCATGGAAGCCGACTAGTGTTTTGATCAGTGTGAATTATTTTGTTATGTAATGGTCAAGTGCCTTTGATTATATGTTTGTAATGATGTAATTAGTATTTTTGTAAACATGCTTAAGCTGACTTTCTCGAAAGTGTTGTGTATTATATTTTAGGGCCGACCATAAGTCTTGTTTTGGGTTGCGTCTATTCGGGTATGAACATATAAATATGTAATGTAAAGTTATGTTACAAGTGTCGAATAATATGCATGAGAAAGATATAGAAGAGCAGTATGATGAAGTTAGTATGAGATAAAGCTCTTTAAGAGAGTAAGAGTATCAGCGCATACACAGAACTTATTAGACATCGGTGTCATCACAACAGTTCACTTTTGATATAGTGTACATCAACTATCAGAAGGTTGTAGCCACCATCTTATTGGGCAGTGAGCCACATACCTTTAATAGGGTTTTATAAAAGACTCCTAACAGGGTCATACCTTTAACCAGGTCATTGTACTTGCATTGTAAAGACTGCTTCTAACAGGGCAAAGGAACTTTAACAGGTTCACTTTACTAGTACAATATTTTTGGGTACTAATTCCCACCGGGGTTTTCCTCTGATCAAGGTTTCCCCGTAATCATATCATGTGTTATGAGTTCTTATGTTAAGCTTCATTAAATGTATGTTTGATTTATGTTTAAGCTGTTGAAAAGTAATAAATAGACAAACACTGATTCACCCCCCCTCTCAGTGTTTCTAACGTATACATACATGACTCTCTCTCTCTCTCTCTCTCCACTTCCTCTTTGGTTCCTAGTTTGGGTTATGTAGAACAATGGCAAAAAATTTTAGTCCTACATAATGCATATGGGTTATGAGGAAATGTAAACGTTGTATTTAGGTTTACATAACCTATATGGGTTATGAGGAAATCTGGATATTTTACTCTCTCTCTCTCTCTCTCTCTCTCTCTCTCTCTCTCAAGTACAGGTTTAGTTCTTTAAATCACGCATGATTATATATAAATATATAATTCTTGTAAAAAAAAATCATGAAATATTTTATTAGTTCTTATAAAATATAAATATTCTCTCATATTTAAATGATGCATGCTTATTAACTATGAATTATAGTTCTTCAAAACCCGTATGGGTTTTTAAGAAGTTTTAATGTCTTTTTATTAGGCTCGGTTTTCCAGCCAAGTGATTTCAAATTTTAAATAACACATGTGTTTTGTGGAAATTTTATTTTTTTCATCATGTGGCCACTTTTTTGACCAACAACTTGGTGCACTTACCCAAGCTGGTGGGGCAATTTCCAGGCCCACCCCATTTCACCCGTTCAAATTTAGAGGCCTAAAAAAGAGGGACTCCTATTTTGCATGAAAAGATTCCAAATAATCTTGTAGCCCCCGTGTAATGCCCCGCTAGGGAACCCAAGAGGACAACTCAAAATACTAAGAAGAAGACAGATATGTTTTTTTTTGTTATACAAAGAATACAACTAACATTACATTTACAAATGAAGATTACATCAACTCATCAATGATACAAGAATCTTAACCAAGATATATTTCATTATTAATTGCAAGATGAATTCTAAACATTAACCACACAACTAGATCCTCTTAGGTTCCCTGACATCGCCACGAGCAACACATAACAAACATGACTAAAACATTATGACATGCATGAACTATGAACAAGTTCACAATACGAGTGTATTCATTTATACAATTCAACTAGATAACAATCATATGAATAAATCAAGGTCAAACATCTTAATCCACTTCTTCTATGACATGCCAAGCAATCAGAGAAACATGTTACATTTACAACTTACAAGTAATCACTGATCCATATTAACATATACATTTGTCTCCTCAAAGGGATTACAATATAATATTAATATAATGACATAGTCATGATACATCAACATGTAGTTGCATAATAAGATACAATGAATCATAGAAATTGTCTGGCCACATGAACAAAATACCGCAGAGAAGAAGATGGAAGTTCATCCTAGCTCTCGATCACACTTAGGAAAAATACTCGATGGGTAAAAGATTTTTAATACATATAATTAATGCACCTACAAAAATATCTCTATAATTTTTCCATACTTTGTCATTTATAATTTAGTATAAAAATATAATGTCTATTTTTCCATAATTTTTCATTTATAATTTAGTATAAAAATATAATGTTTGTAATATATAATGTTGTATTGAAAGCGTTTTATTTATAATTTCTTTAATTATGTTCTGTACGCTTGAGTTGGCCTAGTGGTGGAGAACTTGTACTCTTGAAAGGGAGGTCACAAGTTCAAATCCCACTGGGGGGTAGGGTATGTACGCCTCATTTGTAGCATAATGGATGCCTCCTGCAAGGAGTATGAGGTAGTCCCATATTACTCTCACCGTATGTAAACCCAAAAACATATGGCTGGTATAGTGGACTATAAAAGGACCTTTCCTTTCCTATTGTAAATTTAATGATTAAAAAAATTTCAAATTTGATATCTCTCAGTTTATTTTACATAATTTTTTTTCAAAAATATAGGTATGCTAGTTTTGAATGGCCCAAAAAAATGATAACTAAAAGTCCATTAATACGTTTCACACGTACCAATGGGCAATCATTTATTAGCTTTCTTGGTTCATAATTGGCCCTTTTATGCACAATCTATTAGGACATTTGTGAACAACTATTGGGACATTTATTCTTAATCACTCATAATTTTAAGTGCACGAGTACTGGGGCATCTTTAAGTAGGTAACATATGACAACACTTTGAAATGAACATTTTTCAATCCTTTGATGGACATATTTTCTATAAGGAGCTTCGTTAATCCCTAGAAGCCAAAAAATAATCTTTGAAGTAGCTAAGTTGTATAAGAATACAACAAAAAAAATCATCGAAATTTGATGTCTCATTTAGGCTCTAATGCATAAAATCATCGAAATCCGATGTATCGTTTACACAAAGTTAGCTATAATAGTTTCTGACACTCTTTTATACTCTTTCCTAATTTGTAAGAATGATTTGATATTTTAACAACTTTATATATTTTTTTCAAATTAGTTATAGGAAAGTTGAAGATTTTTAGAAAGTCCTTTCTGTCATGGGCTGGCGTTTGGTGAAGTGGAAACTCCATTAATTGACATGATTCTAGCCTTGGACCAGGGGATTTCTATTTCGGATTCATTGTTTCTGTGAAGATGAAACAATGTTGCGTTTAGTCGAATTAATGGAGAGGGGATTTCATAGTATGAATTATTAGGATGCATTGTTTGGGATTTGTGTTATTATAGCTCTCCATTCTAATTTCATTGCCGTTACTTTCTTTTCTATATTTTAGTTCTAAAGGTTTGTTCTAGGATTTGCCCTCCACACTTACAAAATTTAAATAGCTTATGTAGTTGCAAGATAATCTTCAAGTTCAAATTGAAGAAGATATTTCAACTATAAGAAATTTTAGTTATATTTTTCTTTGACGGTCATAATATTTAAATCAAGATTTTTGGAAAAAGTTGTGTGAAGATTTTTGAATAGAGATCTTGTTGATCCATCACCAACGTAAGCAATAATGAATAGTGATTATAAGTTTGATTTGAATTTTTTTATATAATGTATAATATATTTATTTTTCCTTTCAACAGTAGATATACATTGATTAAGGTGAGGTTTCTGTTTTTGGTTCATATATTTAGAGACCTATTTGATGTGAAAATCTTTTCAATCAAATTTATTTGATTGGTTTGGGTTGGTGTATTTGATTTGGATATAGCTTTTTCTAGTTTCATTTATAAATGTTTGTTTCATTTATATGATTTTTTTGGATGTGAGTATTTCTTTGTTATAGGTATATTTCTAATTTAAAGATTTTATTGTTTACTACTGTATAAGAAATTATATGCTATAATATGATTTTATTAAATAAAGAAATTTTAAATATAAATGTAATTAAAATAAATTTGTTTCATACTATTTATCTAAAGTAAAGAAGTAAACAATAATTAAAGTCTATTTTAGAATCATGAATAATAATTGTTAATGAAATGCCTGTTCAGGGGCCTTGTAGGGTTAACCCTACAGGAGGTGACCTAAATAAAATTAAATGGATCCCACCTTCACCAAGTTGGATCAAAGTTAACTTTGATGGAGCATCTAAAGGGAACCAAGCCCTTCAAGAGCAGGCTACGTGGCAATAAATGAGCTAGGAGACATTGTGGCTTTACGAGCTTTGCGTTTGTTGGATGACACCAATAACGTAGTGGAATGCCAAGCGACACTCGGAGTAGTCTATATGGCGAAGAACCTAGGTGTTCAGAAACTAGACCTAGAAGGGGATTTGATGCTGGTTATCAATGAGATAATGAAATGAGAAATGGACGCCTGACATCTGAACCTATATATCCGAAGCATAAGAGCCTTACTAAGCAAAATCCCAGAGGTACAGATTGTCCATGTGCGCCATGAGGCCAATGAAGTGGCAGATTTAATGTCAAATATTGGAGTGAGGAGACCAAGCAATGACAAAAATAAACTTTTGGAGGATTTTAGCAAATTTGAATGGGACGAGATGGTACAAACAAAGGTCATGCCAGGGAATAATTAAGACATCAGTTTTTATGGAAGTGGAGGCATGGGCAGATATTACAAACAGATTTTTTTTTGTACTTGATCCTACTTTAAGTGGGAAGGAGCCCAAGTGTCTATGGCGACACGCGTGGAGAAAGGCAACATGAGGTGGCAGGTGGCAAGTCACGGTTTTGCATGAGACTGTTTGTTGGAGTGGCAATTACGAAAACATACCATAATGAATATCTAGTACTTACCACTCCTTCTACACAAGGCCGACAGATCCCATCAGATGTCTCTATGATTACACACAGTACAAAGACCCTTTATTGCAACAGTCCTTCTATGGGGCATTACTTGAGGAGCTACCCTCTCTCTTTAAAGCATGAAGTTTGTGAGCCTTCTGCAATGTAATAACAGAGTGCAAGTTGAGAGAAGAAAGCTTAAGCTGTGAAGGTGGGTTGAGCTTTGTTTTCTTCACAGTGTGGTGGGTGGCGAAGGTATCACAATGGAGGCAAAAGTTTTGCTAGATTCCCCAAATCAACTCCCTGCCTTTAGGAATGAAATCACAACCCAGCGGCTTGGTAACGTGTTTCACTTTGATGATCTTGAGTTCTTGGAGGCGGGTTCCACAATCTTCAGGGAAGAATTCCTGAATTTTGATGCAAGGCCTCGCACCAATCTGGATATTTCCTCCCTCTTTTTGGCTTTGGGACTCATGGTGGGCAATACAAAGATTGAAACCCTCTCGGTGGCTAGGAAATGCTTGGAACCCAAATGGTCTATCGGGATGGAAGGGATTGTGGATCGAGCAGTGCTCAGAGTGGGACTAAGGATGATGCATGCCCCGTGGCGCCTGATACGTGGTGGTCTAGGTGTGGTCCAACCCCTGGTGGTGTGGAGCTCATCACAACCTATGGATGTGAGACTTCTGAAAGTGAGGCATGATTGGGTGATGATTTTGGATTACCTGGAGAAAATGGAGGAGCACAGAGCGTAGGGCAACATGGCCGTACGCAAGTGACAAAAGACCACTCCGGTGAAATCTACTACTCTAGTCGACAACACTGGCAGACCAAGGCCCCGTCATCAATTGTAGAAGAAGGAGACGACCGTTGGAGCCATTGCAACAGGGGCAAGAGCAATCCCAAACTTCTCATGAGAGGAAGCGCAAGGATGGTTTTAGTAGGGTGGGGGATTTCTTTTTTTTCTTTTTTGATTAACCAGGAAGATGTTCTGGTTTGATGGATGTAAGCACAATGTGCATTTTGGGAACGTGCATGAATTTTTGTGGGTAGCAACGTTAATGCTAAGCTAGGTGCCTTCAGCTTTTGGTGTATTTTTTACACTGTGGAGATCTTTACAACAACTTTGCTAAATATTTTGTAACCCGACTTATATTAATACAAATATTCAAAATTTACCCATAAAAAAATAATAATTGTTAATGAAATAAATATTGCAATACATACAAAAATTAAATTAAATAAATAAAAGATACTTAGCTTTCAATAGGATGATGAAATGATTGTCATATATGACACAAAATGATTTGCTATTGTATTAGGGAAGTTAAACTTGTGAGATGATATGCTTAGAACTATAAAATTTTCTAGCAAGTCTTAGATTCTAGATCACATCTAGAACATTAATTTATACATGTGTGGAAGTGAACTTTGTGCCTACAAAATTAATCTATGTAGATTTGAATCTTTTGTGAATATATGAAGTGGCATAATTTTTATGCTTAAAGAAAGTTATCTTGATATTCTACACCAATGTCTTAGAAATGGTATATATACAATGTGTTTGGAAACTTGCTAGAAAGAAATTTAATCCTCTTTGGTCAAGCAATCTCTAGGTGGGATGATTCAATATTAGTGAATAAGGATCAAAGAAAACATGCATACGTACAAGATGTTGTTATGATGTTGATGCAAATATTGATGTAGGGCAAGTGTAAGAAGTTGAGTCCTAATAAATGGGAGGTTTCAAACATACAAAAAATGATGAGAGAAATGAGTACCTATTATGTATAAATCAAGTACCTGTTTAGGTTCTCGAATCTCAAACCAAAGATTATACTTGTGTAAAATAGGTACCCATTTTGTAAAACGAAAGTACTTGTGAATGTCTATGCATCATTTGGTGAGTTTGAGACATTGCATTATATGTAGTATATACTTTATTCTCAAGCACATGAATTTTCCTCCAGTTTAGTGAGCCTAATAGACTCTGCTTGTATATTCTTTTCCTTATGAGAGAAGTTTAGTCACTATAAGTTTATTTTTAATGAGATGAAAATTGGAAGTCTTGTGCATGTTCTCCTCTTTTATAGGTACAATATTTACTTGCTATAATTTATTTGCAAACCGTAATAAATTGATTGGTGGCATTTGCGAAAATAAAACTACTTCATTCAATTTGTTATTTTCCTTAGCTTTTGGACTCTGTGGTATGAATTTCATGTTGTGAAGCTTTTTCATTTTCCTTAGCTTTTGGAATCTCCGTGGTATGGATTTCATATTGTGAATCTTTTTTTATTCAATTCGTAGTTATGTAGGTTTGATTTGATAAGTAGGAGATATTTTCCACAATGAATCAAATTATTATATTGCTATCAGGATTCAACTGTGTTGTTTTTTTAGTCATACTCATTGACCCATGTTTCATGAGTAATGGTTCACAAGAACCCATCTCTCATGAGAATGAATGGAACACTTACTCATTTTATGTAGGTGATGCTCACATAGGTGAAGCACCAGGAATGCCTAAGAGGTCATCCATCCCAGTACTACTCTAACTCGAGCACGATTAACTATGAAGTTCTCTCCATGGTTAAGCCCACTCTTCTTGCAACCCCATTTGCAAAACCTTCATCAAGTGTTGTGCCTTATGAAACATTCATTATAAAACTCCTTTAACTCATCAATTAATAAGTAGGATATATTTTCCACAACAAGTCAAATTGTGATATTGCTATCAATATTCAACTGTGTAGTTTTTTTTTGAGTCAAAATCATTGACCCAAGTTTCATGAGTAGTGGTTCACAAGAACCCATCTCTCATGAGAATGAATGGAACACTTAAAACTCATTTCATCTAGGTGATTCTCACAGAGGTGAAGCACTGGGACTTCCCAGGACATCACCCATCCAAATACTACTCTAGCTCGAGCACACTTAACTACAAAGTTCTCTCAATGATTAAACTCACTCTTCTTGCAACCCCATTTTCAAAACCTTCAGAAAGTATTGTGCCTTATGAACCATTCATTAGAAATCCCCTTAAGCTCATCAATTGATAAATAAGAGATATTTTCCACATCAAGTTAAATTATGATATTGCTATCAGGATTCAACTATGTAGTTTTTTTAAAGTTAAACTCATTGACCTATGTTTCACGAGTAGTGGTTCATAAGAACCCATCTCTCATGAGAATGAATGGAATACTTAGCACTCATTACATCTAGGTGATGCTCACAGAGGTGAAGCACTGGGACTTCCTGGGAGGTCACCCATCCCAATACTACTCCAGCAAGAGTGCACTTAACTACAAATTTCTCTCAATGGTTAAACCCACTCTTCTTGTAACCCTATTTGCAAAACCTTCAGCAAGTATGATGCCTTATGAACCATTCATTATAAATCCCCTTAATCCCATCAATTGATAAGTAGGAAATATTTTCCACATCAAGTCAAATTGTGATATTGCTATCAAGATTGAATTGTGTAGTTATTTTAAAGTCAAACTCATTGACCCATGTTTCATGATTAGTGGTTCACAAGAACCCATCTCTCACGAGAATGAATGGAACACTTAGCACTCATTGCATATAGGTGATGCTCACAGAGGTGAAGCACCAAGAATTATCAGGAGGTCACCCATCCCAGTACTACTCCAGATCGAGCACACTTAACTACGAATTTCTCTCCATGGTTAAGCCCACTCTTCTTGCAACCCCATTTGCAAAACCTTCAAAAAGTGTTATACCTTATGAATAATTCATTATAAATCCCCTTAAGCTCATCAATTGATAAGTGGGAGATATTTTCCACATCAAGTCAAATTATGATATTGCTATTAGGATTCAACTGTGTAGTTTGTTTTAGTCAAACTCATTGACCCATGTTTCATGAGTAGTTATTCACAAGAACCCATCTCTGATGAGAATGAATGGAACACTTAGCACTCATTTCATCTAGGTGATGCTCATAGAGGTGAAGCAGTGAGACTTCCCAGGAGGTCACCCATCCTAGTACTACTCCATCTCGAGTGTTCTTAACTATAGAGTTCTCTCCATGGTTAAGCCCACTATTCTTGCAACCCCATTTAAAAAACCTTCAAAAAGTATTGTGCCTTGTGAACTATTCATTAGAAAACCTCTTAATCTCATCAATTGATAAGTAGGAGATATTTTCCACAGCAAGTCAAATTGTGATATTGCTATCAGAATTCAACTGTGCAGTTTTTTTGAGTCAAACTCATTGACCCATGTTTCATTTTCTAAGAATACACCATCCTGTTCCATTTTCTTATTTGACTAAACACCACCTTTATCACTTACAAATTTTTTTTTTATCCTGTTAGCTGGGCTCTAGTGGGTTGAAATATATATTAAGAATGAAATTTTATTTGATAACTAGTCCATCCACTTGTTAGTGCTAACTCCACAACATAAAATTTGATATCCTAAGTTTGAACTTCAACTGGGTTAAATCTAAAGCTTTGCAAATACCGTCACAACCATGTGAAAGCCATAAAGGGGTGAAGATATTCTTAGTCTATGGGTAGAGATGACTATATCGCATTATGTATCCTAATTAACTAGTAGTTAAACCATTTGATGGATCTGAGAGATATGTTAAATTAATAGACAAATTGGGAACACACAACAAAGATACAAGTTTTAACGTGGTATGTTGTGGTTTTCCAATTTGGCTACATCCACCAGAGAGTAGAGAAAATATTTATTTAGTCATCACATCTTAATTACATAAGGATTTGTCCTCAGATTTATACAATAGTCTTCAAGAGAAGATGAAGAGTCAAACAAGAGAATATGAAATGAAAAGTCACGAAAGAAGAAATGAACAGTTGGACTTCACATCCAACAATATCCCACTTGAAGTTCAACTCATGCTACAACCTCACATCTGGATAACCTCCCACTTAAAATGCTTTCCCTTACCAAATCCTTGGTAATAAATTGCCAATAGACAATCACCATAGTTGGAATAGCAACCATAACCAGTTGCTAATCACATCCAACTAGCCATACACCATTAGTAGATTTATGTCCACATAACCAGCCCATACAATAACTCACCATGTAAAAATACCATCTTCTAACAAAACACACCAAAAACCATTGACGTGCAAAAAGATAGAAGACCATTATAGAGAAATCCACATGTTGCATGAGCAATGTCAACCAAAAATTGACCCAAACCTACCAATCTACACATAAAAGGTGTGGTAATAACTTGAAATTTTCTACAAACTACAATCTACCTACTGCAAAATCTTACATGACACCTTCCAAGTCCTCATGAAAAGACCACATATTATAGTTAAAAAACAACAAATTATAAAAATAATGGATGACCTAAAAAAACTCTTGGAAGGGACACCCATGAAAACCATAACTCATCCTTCTACCAACACCACCAAATGCTCAAATATGCCAAGTATGATCTCCTTTACCACCCAAATAAGAGCATTTACAACACCCAACCACCATGTATGAAAGCTCTTGTAAATAAGAAGATCAAACTCAAAAACATTCCAAAACTAGGAACAATCTCAACCATCTCCTAAACCCAAATGCACAAGGAGATAAATATGCCAATTAGACCAAGAGTGGGGAGTGATAATGATCCTCTAGGATACACCAAGTCACAATGAATCTTCTGCAAGAAAAATCTCCTCTAGGTCCAAAATGAACTCGCGTTCATCCACAGGTGTAGGCTCCTCGGTCTTCATGATGAAACCTCCAAAGAGAAACCATTTCAACAAATGTTTTCTAAACCCAATAGAAATATAGCCTCACCCAAGCCTCTTAGTTTTCAAGAGCACCTCCATAGTCAATCCACCAATGTACTTGATACCAAGAGCACTAACAAGACCAATTGTCAAAACTCCCACTACACACTGCATTTCCTGGGAACACAACATGACAACTTGATCTCTTCAAATAAAAACCGCATGCTCGAAAGAGCATAACCTGTCAAGAGAACCTATATCATGCCAACTCTCTAATCTATAATCACAAGCCCATCATGGAAAAACAAAAAAACATCTCCAATCACATGGAGGGAACCATATCATGACAAGAATTTTTTTTTCTACCGAATCAGAACTCCCACTATAGGGTGACACTGAACTAATCATGGTATCCAAAAACAAAATCTGAAAAATGATACCCAACATCACACTAAACAGTTATACACGAAGCTGCAATTTCTCTAAAAATGAGTCAAATCAAACATCAAATTTATCAATATTGCCGGTAGTAAAACTTTTACCACAATAAAAACAACACAGGCTCAAAAACTGCCTCTTTGTCTGTGCTCATTAGATTCATAATAAAAACACCATATAGTCTTCATGGAATCCTGCTCCCAGAATTTCCACCCTGAAAATTCTCATAGTTATGAGATGCAGCCCTACAAGAACAACACACCCCCAATTTTCCATTGCTACCATGTGTAAATTCTGCCTTTGTGATTCCACACCTAGATTTCACTCTCCGATGACCCTCTGTAGAGAATAATGGCCGCCAAAATGAGGGAAATGACATGGCCGCCTTGGCCCTCTAGTGTGGCTACACTGTGGGTGTTGTATGTGTGAATATTGTACCTGCAAGCTGCAACACAACACTTCAATATGTCATTATATCAATGGTTAGAATGATAAAATTCAATTGAAAAGCATAAGGAAACCTTCAAAATAAACATATTGCTTCCTATCTAAGAAGAGTGTGATTTAAGCTATAATTTCCCTCAGATTATGCATAAATTAGTGACATATTTAGTCCTAGAATGGAGGATTCATCAAGAAATAAAGCTAATTAACATAAAATTCATGCTTAATATGAGGCAAAGGTTCAATTTGAAACACAAATGAAAGTTATATAATTAGCTATGTAAGATTATGAAACAAAATGACAACATAAGAGTGCATTAAGAATTCTAAAATTATGGGCCAATTGAGCTCAAGATTCAATCCTTTTATAAAAGAATTTGAGGAATGAGTGGTTGAGATTGATTTATGAGGAGAGGCGGAGATTGAGTATTTGGTGATACATGTGAGTGAATTCTCACTGGCCTATGAATTGACTTTCCATGTGCAAGTGCTGAGTTGTAATTAGAAAATTTATTTAATTCCTTTTAATTAATTACTTTAGCCAAGGATTTAATTGGGTTGATTTGATTGAAATAGGCCAAGGTAATTAATGTGAGTTAGTGATGAAATCACTTTGATTTTAGGAGATTAAATTGATTTTAATGAATCATGCCAATAATTGAATAGTTGAATTGACATAATTAGGGGTGTGATAACATTTAGGGCAAATAAGGTCTCTGGTTAGAGTATACCAAATTAGGGTGATTACATTTTGCCCTCTTTGAATTTGTGCGAGCAGTGCATTGATTCAAAGAATGTCTGGTATTGACTTTAGAAAGTTTGAGAATTCTGCACTTGATTGAACGAAATATAGCTGATGAGATCAGTCTTGAGCTTGATTGAACTAAGACTGATAGTATCAACTTCAAACTTGATCGAACAAAGGTCAATTAAAAAAAGATCTCAAGATACCAATTTTAAACTTGATTGAACAAGAATTGATATTACTGACTCCAAACTTGATCGAACGAAGGTCAGTACAAAGCTGCTGAGAGCTGTGAAGTATCAATTCTGAACTTGATCAAACGAGAATTGATAATACTGACTCCAAAATTGATCGAACCAAGGTCATTAAAAATCTGGTGAGAGCTTGATAAAGATCTGAGTGATTTTTGGCATAGATATCCAACTTTTTAGCTCTAAAGCCTTCTATCCAACAATCCCAACTTGATCGAAGGAAACTGCCATGCCCCTAGTCTTTTGATGATGAAGTCAGTTTTGCTATTTGAGAAAGAATTTGATTGATTTTGAGTGTGACCATGCCCCTTTGAGAAAAAAATCAAAGGAAATAGAATAAAATCCCTCTTTAGAATGATAGCTGAATGGAACAGGTCGATTGGATAAATGAAGAATCAATTAGAAGAGGCGATGAAGCGAAAATGTGTTAAGAGAAAACACAATTTTACCAAGTTGACTACTTGAAAATGTTAATTTTGAGTCTGATAAAATGATGTATGACCAATATTTTGATGAATAATGTGCAATTGAGTGATAGAGAACCCAGAAAACTAATTGCGTAAAGCCTACAAATCATTTTCTGAACATATAGAGCAATTATGCATTTGGAGGAGACTTTCACAAACTTTTTAATATGCTATTTAAAACATCATCCTTGCTTTCAATTTCATTCCTAATAGATCTGGGAAGAAAAAAATAGAATTTTGAGAGTCTGAGAGGGTTTTGAAGATTCTAGATAGCTCAAAAAGGTCAATATAAGTCTCAAAAATCACTTTTTACCCATTCATTTTCACTTTTATCCTCAGTAAATCCTTGAGCTCTACAGAGAAGATGGTGGTCCCCATGGAGAGACATCAATTTGAGATAGCACTTCGTCATCAACGCCCGACCCACTACACACAGCCGATGAGTACATCGAGACCTACCTTTTTATGCTTTATATTTTTCATTTTGTTTCTTTTTGCACTAGTTACGAGCCTTTCAATTCTGAGTCACATCTGGTGTCTCAGATCACATCCAGTCAGTCCCGCATCACATCTAGTTATTTTTCAAAATTTTGGATCAGATACCATAAAAATAGGGTCGCTTCCCGTAGGGTATTAGAGCATCATTTTAGTGTTTTATGTCAATTTTTTAAATTGTGTCACATCTTGTGAAAACAGGGTCGCATCCTGTATCTCGTGTCGCATCCTATCAAAATAGGATCGTTTCCCAGATTCCCCATCACATCTGGTAAATTTTGAATCACATCCGAGATGTGAGATCACATTCGGGAAAACCAGTGTCATTTTCAGTAGAAGGAGTTACTTTGTCCAATATTGACTTTTTTTCCTCTTTGTGAAAGCCAAAAAGACTTAGCTGTTAGATTTTCTGTATAGTTTCCTTAGCTAGGATACTATTGTAAATTTGTAATTGTGTGCTTGACAGATTGATTTCCAGGTTGTGTCATTTTGAGAACCTCGTCCTGCATGAGTCCTTGCATTATCACACCCCTTAACTGATGCAGAGCTTTAGATTATTGGTCATCTTGGTTTGACATCTTTTAAAGATTTACTTGACATTAGGGTAAATTGAGGGTTGTTGACTGCTCTTTCTGAGAGATGGCACTCAGAGAACAACACCTTCCATCTCCTGACTGGCGAGATGACAGTCACCCCAGAGGATATGTGGCATATCCTACGCATTCTTGTGATAGGATGAGAGGCTTGGTTTGAGTCGTCCTCTACTATTGCAATTGCATCTATGTGGAGATATTTTGCAGATCCATCCATAGTCTAGAGATATTTGACCTAAGACTACATGATCGATCACTATGATCGATTACTTGTATATCTTGCTGGGTTGATAGATGATATTCTGATGCTAGACCAAGGACAACATGGGTTCGTGTGCGGTTGGGTAAAGAATTTGGAGAAGATGGTCATCTCCACACATAGGTTTGGCTGGGGGAGCTGCATACTAGCACATATGTATAGAGAGCTGCATGAGATTCTGTATGAGTATTCTTGTAGCATGAATGTCAGGATCCTAATTTTACAGATCTAGGCCTGGGAGAACATCCCAGTGAAATGATAGATTATTGATAGGAAGAGAACACTAGAGGAGCCTTATGTGTATATGTATTTAGGTTTTATCCAACAGCCCCATATGGGTAAGCTGGAATACTGGCGGCGAGTCCTCGATGATATCACAGTGGTCGAGTGGAGACCATACCTAGATTGTGAGGAGTGGACCTTAGGTAGGTGACATATGCCTTACTTCTTTCAAAGTAGGTACTTTATTGGTCAGACATGGTACGTTGTAGAGAGATTTATTATTACCCATGTCCCCAAATAGATTGGCTGAATACAAGGCATGTCTCGGGATTTGACTGCTTATGCTCGGATCCGTGATGAGGAGGTGCAGTGGGGATCCCACTTATGTTAGGAGAATGCTTAGGTAGAAATTGGTTAGATGGTTGCAGTGGGGTGGGACTATCTTCTAGATGTTGCTGATGCTGGGTGCACTGATGTATATCTTGCACATCTTTTACAGTTTCCATTCCCTCAGTTTACAACACCTGAGGTAGCACCTCACAATGAGGACTCTTTAGATTATGATCCTGCAGATGATGGAACCATGAGAGGAAAAGGTGGAGCCAAGAGAGATGGGACGGGTGGGGCTGGTAGGGATGGAAGGTTCCCTCCTTTGGATAGAGGTTAGAGATATGGCCGTGATGACAGGGAGATGATAGGGATGACAGGGGTGGTGGTGGTGTGGGTGCGGGTGGAGAGGGTAGATAGACTTGAATTCAGATTCATGCCTCAAGACATGGATCTAGGTTTGTTACTTATGAGGTAGAAACATCAGAGATCTTCAGGACAGAGGCCTAGTGGAGGAGGTGGACCTCTAGGACAAGATCCTCCTAGGGATACATGCAGGGATGGAGATCCTTTATCACAGTGCCAGAGAGAGCAAGAGAAACTCATAGCTAGGATTACCACATTAGAGACACTGATGGCTGATAGGGATATGCAACTTGAGATGATGAGAGAAGAGAGAGATATACAGGCATGGACAACCACCCATCAGGGATAGAGAGCTGTGTATTACTTTGATTTGTATTGCGATGCAGTGCCACAGCCTCAGAGAGCACCTCTGTATTCTATTATAGCTTAGTATACAGAGGGAGTTATGCCTCCATTAGCTTAGCATCCTTGAGCTGATGCACCACCTCCTCCTCCTCTAGACCAGGGAGAGAGTGGTAGTCAGACATGACTTGTGATTATATCTGAGATTTTTGTATATTGATCCTTCTATGATCATCCTTTGTACTACGACATCTGATATCTATGTATATACTTTATCATAATCTCGCTGACACTTGTTGTAGACATTTCCACATTTTTTTATCTAATATTCACTGATATATATCTGAGATAGCTTCTTTTGATTCTGATATGCTCATTGGGTCTTTGTTGATAGATGATTAGATTGTTGTACATTGTGATTATGGACTTGGTCTTTATGATGATTTTAGAGTAGATTCATGTGATGACATCATTTATGCTCTTTGATTATTACTGATATATAGATGTGTTTGGATGATTCTAGATGAATATGCAGATGTATGTTTTTGACATTTTCTTGATGCAAATATAGGTATGGATGCACTTAGGATGTAAAAATGCAATACTTGAATGCTTTGTTTTTTTGTTTTTTCTCTTTTCCCATTATGAATGTAAAATGAATGCCATGGATATGCAACGACATGAATATATCAGTAATATAGATTAAGTAGTCAAACTTGGATTTCAAAAGAACTAGGAAATCATTTTGAGCTCAAGTCCTTATGTTGTTTAAAATGAATCATGCAATCTTAAAAGCAACTAAATGCAGACTTCTAGGACGGTCACTGATCTTTGTACATTTTAGCATTTTATCATCATAGGGTGTTTGTGCAACACACATCATTAGATAGTACAACTATCACTAATACCTAGAAAGTATCATGAAAGTATGAATACTATGTTTATCAGATGCAATGTCGAAAATAAACCTAAGCATCAAGGCATAGAGGCCAAGATGACTTGTCAGTTATCTCCTTTTTCTTTAAAAATCATCTTCTATTCATTTGTAATATAAGATATGTAACCTGCAATGACCTTCAATATTCGTATCTTGGGTACATAATGTGTCGTACACCTTACTTAGAAATTTATTAGAAACAGACAAGGAAATTAGTTCAACCTCACCTTAGTTTACACATAACAAGGATCAAGATATATGTGGCTATCCACTCATGTTGGGAGATCTTACGATAAACATCCAAGTTAGGTGAAATTTATAGGATCATTGAAATAATCAGCACATGCAGAAAACCAAGAAAATGTTATGCTCCCTGTCCTTGTGACTCTTTGTCTTTTAAAAGACGTCATGGTGTAACTCAGAAGACATAACAAGAAACAATTGAAATCAAAAAAAGAAAATTCATAACTTTTTACATGCCCCTAGTTTGAAACATCATTGGAACATAAAAAGAGTCATAATCAATCAAGATTAGTCTATATGTGCTTATGTGGTGTTGAGGAACACCGTTGATTCATTTTTCAATCACAATAGAGAAATCATCAATTGTAACTTGGAATTAAGCAATGTATTTTTATGTTTGAGTAAGTGAGATAAACAATATCAACAATTACAATCCAATGTAGTGTTTAGGAACACTGGTTGATTAAAGTGTTGATAAACACTAGTATGATGTCTATTACAGGTAGGTGGTGTTTAAGAAACACCCTTGTTTTTGATAGTGACATTTTGATGCAAGTATTAAGAAATACTATTTGTAGTGGAAAATCTTCCTAGACAAGGACCTAGGTCAACCTAGCAACCAACAGACGCCGACCGAACATGCTAGCAAAGATTCCCCTAGTGCAGGATGAATATCCTTAAGATGCAAATACAGACACATCCAATGAAAGGATATGACATATGTGAGCAATCCAGATTCAACCGATAGAAAAGATGCAATCATGAAGGATTAGTGTCATTAGTGCATTGTTAGATGGAGAATGAAGTACCAGTGATGCCTTTTTGATAGGTTTTCACCACTCAACAAATATTTTATGTTTTTTTCTACCAAGATGTCTATTTGCCAGGTTTTTGCCAAGGCACTTTATCAAATTTTTGATTTTTTTTATACTTTTTTAATTTTTCTCTTTTTTTTGTTAGTATCAAGGCACCTGTTTGCTAGGTTTTCACCAAGAATAATTTTTTTCAGGACCTTTTCCACTTTTTATTTTTATTTTTCTCTTTTCCACTATTTTTGGCTTTCTTCAGGATCAATTTTCTATTTTTTTGGTATTTTCTGAGAATCAATTTCACTTTTCAAGCCTTTCGGCTAGATGTCAAGTGTAGAAATGCTTCAAGTGGAGAGTATTAATAGGACCAGGAAGAACATCTCCCTCAGGTGTAGCTAACTGATAAGCTCCTATCCCAAAATTTTCTGAAATAAAAAAAGGCCCTAGCTAGTTGGGTTCAAACTTGCCTTTTTGTTCTCTATTTGGCTGATTTTTAGGATTCTCTCTTAGAACGAGATCCCCCACTTGAAATTGTCATGGCTAGAATTTTTTGTTGTATCCTTTTGACATTCTTTTCTGGTACACCTTGAGATGAACGAATGGTTGTTTTCTGCCCTCATCTAACAGTTCTAGTGCATGAACCCTATCAATGTGGTATTGTTCATCTGTAACAAGACCTTGGAGAGATACTCACAAAGAAGGAATTTCCACATCAATTGGTAACATTGCTTTTGCGCCATAGACTAGAGAAAATGACGTGGCTCCTGTGTGTGTTCTAATACTTGTTCTATAGGCCCATAGTGCCAGGTTTAATTGCAAAAGCCAGTCTATACCAGAATTACTCACAGTTCTATGTAGGATTTTCAAAGTGTTCTTGTTTGAAGCCTTAGCTTGTCCATTACCTTGAGGATAATATATTGAAGAAAAATGCTGAGTGATATGAAACTGTGTACAAAGGTCCTTGATATCTTGGTTTTTGAATTGGTCCCCATTGTCTGTTACAAAAGAAGAGGGTATCCCATACCTACAAATGATGTAGTTCAAGATGAACATATCAACCTGTTTGCCAGTAGCTTTGATCAGCGACACTTCCTCAAACCACTTAGTAAAATACTCAGTGGTCGTGATGATGTATTTGTGTTGACTTGAAGAATTAATATAAATATGTCCAACAAGATCAAAGGCCCATTTCTAAAATGGCCAATGTGTTATAAAAGGTACGATTTATCTAGCTGGAGCATGGATAAGGTTTCCATGTGTTTGACATTTATGACATGTTTTAGAAAATTGCATGGCATATTTTTCTATTTTAGGCCAATAGTATCCAACTCTTAAAAGTTTCTTAGCTAATGAAAATCCATTCGAGTGTGATCCACATACACCTTCATGAACCTATTTTAATGCGCGGTCAGACTCTTCTTTTTCTAAACACCTAAGTAGCGTTATGTCAAGACCTCATCTATATAAGTTATTAGCAATGAGGACATAACGTGATGCTGTCCTAATTAAGGTTCATTTTTCATTCCTAGATAGGCCATTAGATAAGGTTTGATCTGTAAGATAGGTAGTGATTTTGGCATATCTGGATTGGTCTTGGGAATTTAAGGCACACATAATTTTGGTTTTAGGTGTATCAAAGTCTAGAAAGGAAAATTCTTCCACCAAGAATTCATAGAGGAATTGGTGTTCCTCTAGTTGTAACATGGATACTAGCATTGCCATAGAATCTGCAACTTTGTTTTCTGTTTTTGGAATTTGTTGGAATGTGACGAAAACAAAGTACTTTTTCAACTCTTCTATCATATGTTTGTAAGGCATCATCTTCTCATCTTTCTTCTGATATTCTCCATTCACTTGGTTGATAATGAGATGAGAGTCACCATACACATGTAACTCTATGATTTTCCATTCCATAGCTAGCTTGATCCCGTTCACCAATGCTTCATATTCTGAGATGTTATTAGTGTATGGAAACATCAGTTTATATGCCTTAGGTATCTTGTAGCCTTGAGGAGTGATAAATAGTACCCCTGCTCTAGATCCTTTTTTTGTGAAAGAACCATCAAAATACATATTCCAAGGATATTCGGTTAAGTCCATGATTGTCTCATTTGCAAACTCTATAATCAAAGGTGCATAATCTCGCAATGATGAATCAACTAGTTTATCTACTAGTACCTTTCCTTTGATATCCCTTCTCTCTACATATTCGATATCAAATTCACTTAGCATCAAGACCCATTTTACTAGTCTTCCTGTCAATGTTGTTTTACTCAAGAGTTATTTGAGAGGGCCAATTTTTGCGATGAGTTTCACTCTGTGCAAGAGCATGTAGTGTGTCAACTTTTGGGATGCAAAAACAACTGCCAAGCAAGATTTTTCAATGATACTATAGTTAAGCTCATAAGACACCAAGGTCCTGTTGATATAATAAATCACCCTTTCCTTTTTGTTTTCATCCTCTTGGGCTAGCAATAATCCAAGCGATGTAGCCATAGCTGAGATATAGAGTAGAAATGGTTTTCCGTGAATAGGAACCATAAGAATAGGAGGATTAACCAGATATTCCTTTAATTCTTTGAAATTATTTTTACAATGCTCATCCCATTTGAAAGTGACTCCTTTATGTAACAAATTACTGAAAGGTTGTGCTCTATCTGCTAATTGAGACACAAATCTTCTGATACATTGAAGTCTTCCTTGAAGCATCCTCATTTGATTGATATTATGAGGAGGTGACATTTCCATTATTTCTTTTACCTTTTCGGGGTCTACCTCAATTCCTTTAGCTGACACAATAAACCCTAAGAGCTTCCCTGATTGGACTCCAAATGCACATTTCTTTGGATTGAGTCTTAGTTGAAATTGTTCCATTCAATCTAGTATCTTCCTTAAGTCTTCAATGTGAATCATTCTTATCTTTGACTTGGCTAATGTATCATGTCATGGAAGATCCTCATCATAGCTCGTTGATACGTAGCTCCAACATTCTTTAATCCAAAAGTCATAACATTCCAGCAACATGTTCCCCATGTGCATGTAAATGCTATCTTTTCTTGGTCTTCAGGAGCAATATTTATTTGGTTATAACCTGAGAATCCATCCATGAGTGAATAAATTTGATATTGCGCTGTGAGATCTATAATCATATCAATATTGGGAAGTGGAAAATCATCTTTAGGACAAGCTTTGTTTAAGTCCCTAAAGTCTATGCAAATCCCAATAGATTTATCTGCTTTAGAAACTGGTACTACATTAGAAATCCATCCTGCATAAGTGACGACCCTTATGAATCTAGCCTTTAAGAGTTTTTCTAGCTCCACTTTCACCAATAATTCCGCATGTGGGTGCAACTTTCTTAGTTTCTATTTGACGGGTTTGATTCCAGGAGCTATAGATAAGTGATGCATTATTAACTCATGATCTAGTCCAGGCATATCAATATAAGACCATGCAAAGTTGATCTTATTCTCTTTGAGGAACTCAGTAAACTATGTCTTTTCTTCTTCTGATAACGATTGTGCTAGGTGAACAAATTGAGGAGCTTCTGTTGTTCCCAAATTAACTGGTTGTTTTGGCTTTATCAGTACAAAAGATCTTTCTTGAAAGTGCTCAGGGAGGATATCAAGAATCTCATCTTTTGGCACCTCTAAGTGGTTTTCACCATCAGACATGTCTTTTATTTTTACTATTTTAGAATTTGATACTGCCACAATGTGGTTTTTACCATCAGTTCTTTTCTTCTTTTTTATTTTCAATTTGCGACTAAGAAACTTGATATCCTCTTCTATCAGGTTCATGCTCCTTGCATTGGTGGAAGAGGGATAGGGTTCACAAGCATTTAGATAGCAGGCCAAAGTATATTCATTGGGAAAGTTCATGATAGGAGCTGGGTCTGAGTCAGTCCAATCAATAAGGTTAGGGTTTACCAAGGATAATGATTTAGAGGCTTGTAAGGACAACATCGAGTCAGTATAAAAAATATTAACTGACAAGACATGTTCCATTAAGTCGGCTTCTATATTGTTTAAATCATGAAGAGTCAAATCGTCATTAGTAGGGTCATTGTTAGTGTTATATAGACCTAACTCTATTCAATCAATAGTTGATCTTTCTCTTTCTTCTCTTATCATATTGAAACTCATATCTTGTATCCTTTGGAGTTCTTCTAGTCCTAGTAAGATGCCAGTGTCTTCATCAATAATCCTAGGCATCACCATCTCATCCAATTCTGTGACAATAGTGTTGTTATGGATAGTGTTATAACTTTCTCCTCTTTCCAATAGAGGTGCAATTTTATGGATTACATCTACTTCAATGTCCATGGTAGCATCAAACATGTGATCCCATTCATAATCATGTGAGTCTGTGATATCATCATTATCTCTATTTAAAAAATTAGTAATAGTTATCTGATGTACCCTATTAGTCATTTGTTGATCAAAGTGTGGTAAATCTAGGACATGTGAAACTATCATAAATTGCCCCCAGTAAGGATGCACATCTTGTTGTTGTCTTACAGGAGCGGGTTCTTCAAAGGTGTTTGAGCTACTTGCTTCCTCTTTTCTGTTGAGATCTTCTTCTTGTTTTTCAGGAATTTCTTCATGATATTCTTCTGTTTGTTGGACTTTTGGAAAGGCTTCTTCTTCCTCCTCCTCCTCTATCTCTTGGACATTAGTTTGTGACAACAAAGGGACATGATGCTCTATTTGTTCCCCGAAAGTAGGTACATATCATTCTCCTTGGTAGTCTGGGTCCTCTATACCAATGTGTAGTAATCTTTCATAGGTCCAAGGTACAAGTTCTGTCTCTTCCTCTTCTTCATCACCTCCTTTATCAAATATTGGACCATCTCTTGAGGTGGGGTGTTTTGAATTGTTATTTAAATCCAACCCTATTTTTTCTTTGGTGTCCTTGAATTCCATGTGTATAGTGAGTCTTTTTCCTTTATCTCCTAAAGGTCCCTTCCATTTGTATCCCATTTTTTTGAGAATATAATAACCTTTGCCATACTTTTTGGGAGATATCTCAACATGTTTTTCTTCATTGTCTCACTTTTCTTCTTTACAGATCCAAGCCAAGACTTCTTTATCTTCTTTTTCATCCTCTTGAGAAGTAGAGGCTCTAACCATACCAGTTGGTTTATGAATGTCTTTTCCTTTTGATGTAGTAGGTGTAAAAGATGGGGATGGTTTCCCATAAGATCTTCGAGACACGGGAATGTTAGTCAATGATGGTTTTGTGTCTAGTTTATATTCCCCCAAGCTAGTTTCTTCAATTTTTAGTGTCTTTCCAAAGCTTCTCATCACCACGTCTTTAGAGGTTTCAGCTGGAAACTCTTTTAGGACTTCCTTATTGTGAGGAACCATACTGTCTACTTTAACATTGTTGCAAGTGCAGCTTGAATATGCATGAATTGTTACTTCCACCCCATTGTTTGGGAATTTGATACATTGGTGGTAAGTAGATGGAACTGCTTGTATTTCATGTATCCAAGGTCTTCCTAGTAATATTTTATAGGCCAATGGTAGATCAAGAACTTGAAAAATCACATTGTGTTCAATTGGTCCTATTCTTATTGGTAAAACAATTAGCCCTTTGGATGATCTTTCCTCTTGATCATAAGCCTTGATGGTTATCTTACTTCTTGAATCAATCGTTTGTTTTGAAAGACCCAATTTATTGATCAGGTTGAGAGTACATATATTCAACCCCGTGCCTCCATCTATCAATACATGCTTTACATGGTGTTTATGGATCAAAACTTCAATGTGAAGGGGTTGATTGTGGGGACAAGTCAAATATTTTTCATCTTCCTCCAAAAAGGAGAGGTAATGAGGAGTTGATATGTGATTGACCATTGCCTAAAATTTGTACACATCTATGTCTTTTTGAACATTTGTGGAATGTAGAGCTTGTTCAAGAAATTCCCTATGCACTGAAGAGATCTTTAATAGCTCAAATATAGAGATTTGAGCTGAGGTCCTTTGCAATTGGTCTACCAAGTTATAGTTAGCAGATGGTAGAGGAACTATTTGTCTTGATGTTGCTGGTTTAGGAATTGTGACAACACGTGGTTTAGATGGTGTTGCCTGTTTGGATGAGGAATTAACCCCTTTATTCATGATTTTTGATTGGCTTTGAGTTACCGCATTCAAATGTATCAACTTTTCTTTCACACCTTTAATAGTGATCACATTGATTGACTCTCTTTTTATGTCCAACATATTGATCACATTATCATTATGAGAATAGGTTTAATTGACTTCATTTCCCTTTCCTTTAGAAGCTTCTCCTTTTTCATAGTTAGGAAATGGTTTATTATATGATGTGTGATCATCATTACATGTATGTCCTTCCACTTTGATCTTGCCTCCATCAATAAGGTCTTGTATAACATGTTTGAGTTTAACACAGTCATTAGTCTTGTGTCCTTTATTCTTATGGAAGTCACAATAGGCATTATCATTCCACCACCTTGGTTTTACTTCTAGTTCCCATGGTTTTGAATTTGGTATAGTGATGATTTTTTTTAATCCAAGAGAGTCTTCAAAACCATCTCAATAGGCTCTCCCAATGGAGTAAATGTTCTTTGTGGAGTAGACGTCCATGGTTTACTCTTGTTGGTATCAATGTTTGCTCTTGTTATTGTGGTTGTTACCTTAGCTTATTTTCTTGCTTGTAGGATGTTTGTGAGATTAAGCATAATTGGTTTACCATTTTTATTCAAGGCTTCCACCACTCCATCACTAACAACATTTTTGTTCTTGTTCCACCATTTAGGTTTGTTGTTATAGTTGTTAGATTTATTGTCATTTTGGAGTGTGATCTCTCCTTTCTTAACCATAATGTCTTCAACACAAATAGCATTCTTAATCATTCTGTCAAAACTAGGAGAATCTTTCATTTGTAGAGAATAGTTCATTTTAGGTACCATATTATTGACAAAGATTTCCATCTTTTCAGATTTGGGTATTGCTTTTGAGTACCTTGCAAAGATTCTCATCCACCATTACAAAAAGTATGTGAATGATTCACCCGTTCATTGTTTTGTGTGACAAAGATCCATCATGGTAACCTAGTGTTGTATGTTGTAGGAGTAATGTTGGACAAATATTTGAATTAACTCCTCAAACATTTGCACACTTGGTGTTAGTTTGAAGAACCATTCCATAGCATTTCCACCTAGATTTCCCTGAAATAGCCTCATTAAGTATGTTGGTTCGTGCATGTATTCTGTTCTTAGGGCACAAAATTCTCATACATGGTCATGTGGATCAGTTTCTCACATGTATTTTTCATATTTGGGTCATGTCATGTTAGGTGGGAACAAAACCATGTTTATGCTTTTGTCAAAAGGAAACAAACATATGTGCTCCAAGGAGTATTTCTTCGTTGGTTTGGAATTATCTTTCTTGAGTGTTGCAAGTTCCCTTTGCATTTGATATAGTTTCTTGGAGAGTATGGAAATAGGTGTTTGTACTTCTTGTTCCTTCAATATCTCAACATCATAGTCTTTAGGAAGTTTGACTCCAAGCAAAGCTAAGCGAAGGAAGTATTTTTCTTTGTCTTCTCCAATGATTTTCTCCAAGGTTCTTTGAAACTTCCTACTTTGTTTGAGTTTGTTATATTATTCTTCCAATATGTCTTCATCACTTTCTGAATCAAACAAAGGATGGTCTCGATCTTGTTCTTCATGACTTTCATTTTCATCATGGTCTTGGCTATATTCGTCAAAGGAAACACTCTATTCGTGATGAGGTGCATCCATTTTGGGTGAATCTTGATCAAAGAGGGGGTTTCAAGATGTCTTTCCTTGTTGAAACTTGAGTAATCTTGGAGGTCTCTCTGATTGTCAGCAAGGTATAGTTTACTTCTTGTGTTAACCATGAAAGCCGGGTCTCAACTTTGTCAAAAGTGTTGCAATTATGTCAAGAGGATTTGAAAATTTTCCAAATGGGTGTGTCCAAGTTGTAAAAAGTATGTGGATTGTTTGAAGTGACTGATTCTAGCATCAGAGGGTTAGAATACCCTGATAGTGATTTGGGAACCAAGAAGATTTGTTGACTAAAGTGACGATACGATTTGGGATCAATTGTTACAATCCTAAATGACATGCAAGGTAGACTTCCAATTAAACTGAGAAGCAACGACATGCAGAACGGAAAGAGAAATAGGACTAGACTGAAGAGCCAAAAGGGTATCCACAACTACAAATTTTTTGAGTCTAAAACGTGTGCAATTTCCCTCTGTCCAAGATGCGACTGACCATATGCGAGCCTAGATTTCCAGGATGCAAGCTTTTTCTTCCTAAATGCGAGCTTGTTTACCAGATGTGATCCAAGATTAACCAAAAGAAAGCTTTTTTACCAGATGGGAGCCTATTTCCTAAATGTGAGCCAAGACTGACCAAATGTGAGCCTTTGATGGGTTTTTCTAGTTTTTTCCACTTTGTCTCGAAGTACGTGAAAATTTGTCTGACTCCAGAGTTTGTCTGAGGATTTCCAGAGTGTTTCTGAATATCATAGATGTCTGCAATTGTCAAAATGTTGTTTGTTTGAGGGTGTTTATCTTGCTAGTCAATTTCAACACATCAAGCAAGTTTGTTAAGGGACCAAACACACACCTATTCCCTAAATTCTAGGCATAGAATGAAAATCTTTGCTTGTAGACTTAGGTACACACTCACATGCTAATCAAAATACAACCATCACCAAGCACACAATAACTCTATTCATGATTTCGTATAATCTGACTCCAAACACAAGTGAGGGCATGAAATGACAAGTATCTTGGGGCAATTACTATTTGCCTTGCACAAAGATTATCACCTTTTGGAGATGAATCAGGTGGTTTCAAATAAAAAATGTTATTTATGTTTGGGCATCCATCGCAACCATCCCCCATAGAATTTCATAAGGAAAAATTAAGGCGTATAGCCCTATGAGTAATTAAATGTGTAATCTCAAAAGCAAGATTCAAGCAGCTCGGCTCCATACACATCTAAGCATGTCCAAGGAATGATAGTCAAAATTCCAAGGACAAAACCAATCATGTCTTCCGAGGTTTTGGACTTCAAGGAAACATTTTGATTATAGTGAGATGGAAGGGATAGCATTCACCTGTCCTCACTTGGGTTGTTCCTGGGAGATTTTTCCCTCAACCGGTAGGCCCTCTAATGTTTTGAAAGAAATAAAGAGGATTGATGACTTAGGAGTCTAGATTTGTGATTCTTCATAAAGAATAAGAGCATACTCTCCTATCCATGTCATTTTCTCCTATGAAGCACATCATGAAATTTCTTTCCCTCGAATTATCAAACTCAAAACCTAGTCCCCAATATTGAGTTTCTGATTTTCCAACTTGGGAAAAGAGCATAATCCTCTAGTTGGACTAAGAATCAAATTCAAATCCGACAATTAAGTTCCTATTTAAAGAATTTGTCAAAAAGCACTTTTGAGCAATTTAAAAGTTCATTTCTCCAATTTCTATTCAAATCATAACTTGATGTTTGAGGTACTGAATTTCCATGAAGGAAAAGAGCATACTTCTCTAATCTAGTTATGAAATGGTTAGAAAGTGTGTTAAATTCCTAGAAATTGCAATAAAGTTAGGTTGAAATGCAAGGCAACCTACAAAACCACTTGTTAGTAGTTTTTACTCATTCTTCTTGACCACACAACTCTTTAACAATGTCCTGCAATAACTCCTTAGGCTGCTCAAATGATCAAATTCATCCAAAAACATGCAAGGTTAGCTGATTAGTCATCAAATTTTCAAAACATGCCAGAAGACTAACCAAATGCGATGATATTTCCCAAAAATGATGCAATAATTGAAAAATGCGATTAAGGATCCTAAAGGCAAGCCTTTTCACCTAAATGTGATCTAGAATTTACGAGATGTGAGCTTTTACCAAAAGTGATTTAGGATTTGCAAGATGCAACACATGAAATTAGGGATGCGAGATTTGTTACAGGATGCGAGATTTGTTCAGGGATGCTATTTTTTTCTACTAAAGGGGATGCTTTGCTCCTAAAAGAGATTCTGCACCAAAAAATAGAGAAAAAAGAAGGTGAATAATTGGCTCAAAATGGTGATAAATCTGGGGCTCTACCCCATGGTGGGTGCCAGAAATGTGTGTGTGAATATTCTACCTGCAAGATGCAACACAACACTTCAATATGTCATTATATCAATGGTTAGAATGATCAAATTCAATTGAAAAACATAAGGAAACCATGAAAATTGACATATTGCTTCCTATCTAAGAAGAGTGTGATTTAAGCTATAATTGCCCTCATATTATGCGTAAATCAATGACATATTCAGTCCTAGAATGGAAGATTCATCAAGAAATAAAGCTAATTAACATACAATTCATGCTTTAGATGAGGCAAAGGTTAAATTTGAAACACAAATGAAAGTTATCTAATTATCTATGTGAGATGATGAAACAAAAATGACAACATAAGAGTGCATTAAGAATTCTAAAATTAGGGGCCAATTGAGCTCAAAATTCAATCCTTTTATATAAGAAATTGAGGAATGAGTAGTTGAGATAGATTTGTGAGGAGAGGTGTTGATTGAATCTTTGGTGTTCCATGTGAGTGATGCATGGGTGTGAACTCTCATTGGCTGATGGATTGACTTTCCATGTGCAAGTGATGAGTTGTAATTAGAGAATTTATTTAATTCCTTTTAATTAATTACTTTAGCCAAGGATTTAATTGGGTTGATTTGATTTAAATAGGCCAAGGTAATTAATGTGAGTTAGTGATGAAATCACTTTGATTTTAGGAGATTAAATTGATTTTAATGAATTATGCCAATAATTGAATAGTTGAATTGATATAATTAGGGGTATGATCACATTTAGGGAAAATAGGGTCTCTGGTTAGAGTAGACCAAATTAGGGTGATTACAGGTGCAACAACCCTCGCCTATTCCCCTCTAAGGGATGCCACCTAGGTGAGGCTATTGTATGACTGGATGCTCAGTAGACTCCATTCTAATTGCAAGGTGTGTTCCAAATACAAGATGCTCTGCAACATCAGGGAGCTCTCTTACAATATAAGGCTCTCCTCTGAATTCTTCTTCTTCTTCTTCTGCATTTCCCCACCACCCCTCTTTCTCAGACACGACATTCTTTGAAGATTGGAATTTGACTATGATCAAAACTATGGATGCTTGCCTGTAATGGAATGGAACTCAATTACTAGTTCTACAAGCTTGAGAAGCAAGTCTTCTTCCACAGGAAAAACCACCAATGTCAAGAACAAAGTCTTCTTCCTTGAGACAACATAAAAAATTGTCTCCACTATAGGCATCTGCTCTAGGATTTTCAGGGGCACCTCTATTTTCCCCCTTTCTGCGTATAAGAAATCATATTTATTTCCTTATTTTTGTTTCATTTGAGCTCTCTCTAAATTTTTTCTGCCAAATTGATAAAAATGCTTCCTTTTGCCATGACATAAATGCTACTAGACGCCATGACTCCACCAAAGGCCTTGAAGACATCTTTCAAGCTCCTATGTCTTCCACACCTCTTCATATTCTACACAAACATGCCAAACAAAAGACCGTCAACCTGCAAAATCTGCACATCTTCTCTCAAACCACCGTAGGCGCAAAAAATGAGTGACCAAGTTGAAAATTACATGTCTTCTCCATAATATCCAATTCACACTTTGATCTATATCCTGATCGTTTACAACTGAAATGATTTACATCAAATAAGGTAGCCCTCTTTTCTTCGCCTCTCCATGACCTTCCATCTTCTAAGACATGCGACAGGGAATGTGAGTCTGAATCATCAACATATATATACAATAAAATTGAAGTATCTCCACCCTTCAATGGATTTTTATTCCCTTCTTGTTTCACCCACCTCTGAGCACTGTGTTCTGAAAACTCTTTGTTTTTATGTCATGCCCGCTCTCTCTGGATCTCACGGGGCTCTAATACCTATTCGTGTGTAAATGGGTACCTGTCGGAACATACACAAACAATCAATAGATCATTATATTAGCAACCTGGGGTTAGTGAAAAACATGGAAAACATAGTAAACCTGCTAAAATCGATCTATTGCCTTCT
>MU224422.1:5750247-5761727 GCA_018584345.1 Thuja plicata
CTTATTTAATTCATTTAGAAATATAGGAATTAATTATTAAAACAATTAAATTGCTTTTTAATAATTAAGGGACTATAGCCATTTTAATTAAATTAATAGGCTAGGGGAATGGGTTGGATTGCAAGTGGTTTATTTGATTTAGAGATTTATTTAATTCCTTTATAATTAAATACTATAGCCATGTTTGATTTTGGTTTGATCTGATTGGTCGATATTGATTTTAATTGTATGGCTACAATAGATAATATAAATCAGTGATAAAAATCACCTAGGACATTAAATTGATTAAAAGAATTATGCCAAGCAGTAACAGGGTCGTTTGGACATAACTCGAGGGTATGATCACACTTAGGGAAAATAGGGTCTACAGTTGTGACAGACCGAAATTAGGTGGTTACAATACCAATTGTTAAATTAATGGATAAATTAGGAACACACAACAAAGACACAAGTTTTAACTTGGTTCGCCAATTTTTCTACATCCACTAGAGAGCTGAGCAAATCTTTATTTAGTCAGCACAACTTAATTACATAAGGATTTCTCCTCATATTTATACAATAGTCTTCAAGAGAAGACGAAAAGTCAAACAAGAGAATATGAAATGAAATGTCATGGAATAAGAAATGAACAATTGGACTTCACATCCAACAATATAAACGGGTAAGTGCACCAAGATGGTGTACAAAAAAGGGGGTATAAGTGGTTAATTTTTTTTAAATCCTAAAATCAAGTAAACCTGAGCTTCGAAGAGAAATTTGAGTGTCATGCACTCAAAATTAGAAGATGTGAAAATTAAATTAATTGTATTACTCTGAATCTAGTTTCTAAACTACTATTTATTATTTTAAGTGGATAATATTAAGAGGGTCAAACCTCCTGCGCATGAAAAACTGTTCCTAATTTTTTCAGAAAAACATAACATAGCTGTTTCTGTGTGCTTCACAAAATATATAGTTAGATTTAGTATTTTGAAAAACCCTTTAACAGGATGATAGGTAAGAGTGAGATCTAGAAGTTTTGTATTTTTTGTAATTCTTTGATGAGTATTTTTTTATTTATGATTTTTTGAAGTGACCGCATCCTAAAAATCTGGTACTTGTTCATGTGTTGGACAAAACTTGTATCAAAATAATTAAAAATGCAATTTTTTTAAAAAAAGTGTACAGAATCTAGTATAGAACAATAATATGTAATTTGTTTTGAATTTGGTCAAGTAGATCAAAAGTTATTAAAAAAATGGTAGACATATGTCTATGAGGACTGTCAGGACACTGGTAATGCTAATATTGTCCAAAAATTGAAAAATTTATATGGTTAGAAATATCATATGACGTGTGGAATTATGGTGGTAGTTTTACAAATACCCACTTGATGATGTGTAAACATGATGTTGAGGAATTTAAAAAACCTATTTTGAAGAACAAAACATGTGAAAAGGGAGGTAAATGGAGGCAAACGAGGTTCCCAAGACCCAACCTTGTTATCTAGGCCTATTAACTAGCCTCATTCCTAGATTTTAAATTTACCAAACATAAGCCCAATTAATTTATTTGAATTTAAAGTAACACAATTTTTTTGGGGATGTTTTGCTATTTTTTTTGGGTGGGTGGCCACTTTTTTGCACACCATCTTGGTGCACTTACCCAAGCCATTCATTTTATTTTTATGAGTGGATTAGTTGCAATAAGAAACATTATGGAAATGAAATTTCAATGTTAAAAGTTTTTATACATGTACACAAATTCTTCCATTAACACAGGTTGCGATCTATATAAAATCTGGAATTATGCTTATTTTATAAGTTAATTTTCCTTTAATATTACTCTATTTTAGAGAGTAATCTCTACATATCGTGAAGCATGTGTAAAGTTAGATGATTAATGAGAGGTGTAGCTAAATTTCTTGATCTACCTTTTCTGTCAAGTGTTTTTATCCCTTATATAGCAACTGGTGTAATGAATTCCATCATGGTATTTTGTCTTGTTGTCATTTGTACTGGACTATTTTGCTAGATACACTGTGTTCCTCATTTGACCTTCAAGGTGCCCCATTCATATGATTGCTAAAAACAGGGAGAATTATATGAATCCTTGATGAATGTAGGCATCATCTTCTCCAAAACACCAAATGCAAGACATAGCATTTTACTTTTCTCCACATGAGATATCCAAAATTCCTCTCTTGCCTTAGCTTCTGCAAATGATTCAAGTTTCAACTTTTGGATTGTAGATAGAGTGATCAAATTTATAGACCCTTGAGTAAGTTCATGATCATCCAATTCCAGACTGTCCTTCTCTAGAAATTCATTCACTTCTCCTATAGTGTATGTACCTACTCATACCTTATGATGAAATACTAAAATGTGGTCATCAAGTATTGGTCCACTATACCCATTTGGAGATTGATGCAACATGGGGGTGTGTTGGAATCATTGTTGGTAGTTTTAGTATCATTCCATGTGGGCTCTATCTAGCCTATGGTTTTTATCTATGAGGTTTATTTCTCCATTACTTCATAACTTAATGGAGAAATTTTACAATTATATTGAAGATGTTATAGTTTATATAGGTTCAAACTCTTCTTTTGTATTTGAATTTTGGGTCTTAAATTTGATATTGTGGATTATATAACGTGTTGATGAAATTGGTCAATAAGTTTGAGTGTTGTGTGATTCATGAATGCAAGCCACTCATATGTGATATTTAAAGTGGGTGGAAATTGTGAATTATTGTATTATTCCTATTTCTATGAAGAAAGCTACGTAGATTATGGAAATGCTCATGAGATATTTGTCATAGATTAAATGTACAATTTACCAAAATGAAGATAGGTGGTTTGACTTATAGTTACCCCATGTATGTTTTATTCAAATGATGTTCTTCCACACTTTCAACAGAGCTATTAAAACTATTATCAAATACCATTTCAGGTGAAATCTATAGAGGCACTATTAGGAATTTTTCTAGTCTAGTACACAAAATCACCCTTGATTTAAAACTTTAAACTGGTAATTGTAACATTGTTGATCTGTATAAATGTTCAAATTTTACTTAAACATGTATATATATATATATATATAAATAATAGGTTTTTTTGAATGAGATACAAGTTTGGACTCTAGTTGTAGTGACAACATAGTTTAACTTATTTCTTGTTAGAAAAATCATGATGGTAAGTGAATATTGTCTTTTATTTTTATGAGAATTTGAAATCTATATGGAAGGGTGTCGAATGTGGTTAAAACAAGGAAGGGTGAGATTTTTGAATTCTTGCATACCTTCTTGCTAGTAGGAATTGGTTAAAATGTTTTGGCCAAAGCTCATTTGCATATTTATTGTATATGCTCCAGTTATGTTTCATCTTCCTACCACATCAGTATTAGTTACTGCATAGCCATGGGTGATATGTAGCATAGTTCATTACTGCACCAAATCTATCTGATCCACCAGTTTCGAGTTGCTTGGCTCCTTGAGCAGGGTCGACACTCAATATGAAAGGTTGAGCACTGGGGAGCTAACCACTCTATGATTGGGCAGTAAAAGTGCCTGGACCATACTCCTATCTCAAGTGCAATAGATGGAAAGAGGTCTAATAGATGAAAGAGACATGGATTTGCACAATAATTTCTAATTCATGTATTCATGATTTGACCTTTACTGTCTACTTGTAAAAATGATGTACTTTGCAAGTATTTAATGTATTTTCATTGATGTGCTCAATGTTCAACAAGAAGGTTGACATCTCATTTCATTTTTTATGTATTTTTTGACAAGTTGGTCGAATTACTCATAAATGATTGAGTTGTCAATTTTTTCTAAATTTAAAGTTTTAGAATATGGAATGAATTTCAATGCAAAATTTTCCTTTGGCTTGTCTACTTATTTATGTGACTTTTATGTATTTCAGTAATTAACTTACTTGGCTTTTGTTTGAAAATCTAGTCTTTACATTAGTTCAATAACCATGTGTATTTGTGGGATTTGCTCAATCAATCTTGTTAATTGGTGTTAGCTATTAAAAACAAGTTTGTTATGATGAAATTAATCTAGTGTTTGTTATATATATATATTTTTTTTATAGGTATTCATATCCCAAAAGCCAGTAAAATTAGTTTAGATTTCTAGAGATCATCTTTCGAAACCAATTTCTAGCCCTTTCTCATCGAACCAACAAAGGCCTACCTTGTGAACTCCCACATATCTTTTGAGATCTATTACCACTTGGATATGACCTCGCCTCCCATAACCTTGGGAATAATTTATCACTTTATCAAGAGAGATTATAATTCTTAAATCTCTGTTGTTGTATCATGCTAACAACGTGGTCAACATGAAGGTTGATCTTTCTTACAATTCTAGGGATTATTTGGTCTAAAAGGAGTTGGAGGAGGGATCATGGAAAAAGGTAAATTTTTATGGTGCCCCAAGAAGCAACCTTGTCTTGAGTGGTGTGAGATGTGTGACGAGAGACTATAAAAAATAGTAAGAGGTGAAACCTTATGGTTTGGCTCTTGAAAGACGTAGTATTACATCAGTTGCACCACAGGGTAATTGCACCAAGATGATGCGCAAAAAAGTGGTCACTCACCCAAAAAAATAGCAAAACACCCCTAACACAATTGACTTACTTTAAATTCAAATAACTCGATCATGCTTAGGTTTGGTAAATTAACAAGGCCGAGGCTTGGGAGCTTCATTTCCCTCATTTTCACATGTTTTGTTCTTCAAAACAGGTTTCTCAACTTCTTCATCTTCAGGTTTACACATCATCAGTTGGGTATTTATACAAGTACCACCATAATTTCACAAGTCTTTTGAAATTTCTAACCACATAATGTTTTTGTATTTTTGGACAACATTAACATATTATAGTTTAATTTATTTTATCATTGTCTCGATAGTTCTTAGAGACATACGTGTACCATTTTTTTAATACCTTTTGATCTACTTGACCACTTTTTAAAAACATTATATATTATTATTCTGCACTTGATTCTTTACACTTAGAAAAACAAATTTGCATTTTTGTGCACATAGGATTTGACCCTCTTAATCTTATCCACATTTAAAAAACTTTAGTAATTTAGAAAGTAGATTCAGAGTACTACAACTCTTGCTTAGATTACTATAATTCTTGTTCTTTTTGCATCTTTTAATTTTTAGTGCATGACTCTCAAATTTCTCTTCCAAGTTCAAGTTTACCTAATTTTAGAAAAAAAGCCCCCTTTTTTGCACACCATCTTGGTGCAGTTATCCCACACTTGTGTCGTGTTGAAAAATGCATAAGTTCTCAAACTGTCTAAGACATAAATAGAGTATCTTCTAAGGCAAGAACACTATAGTTTTAGGGTTTTATGTCATAACTTCTTTTATAGAGAAATTTAAAGTTGTATATTGACCAAACTATGCAAATAAAATTAAAGATTCTTAGAAGCAAGCCAAAATTAAATGCTCCACATTCCTTTTAACTAATATATATTTATTTGGTTTTGAGGGTCACGGGTGAGCCCACAATAGTGGGTTACACTTTTTTGGATGAAGCAATTCCTCATAAAATCCATGGGGTGGGAGGATTTAGTTGGGTACTTTCAATAGAAAGTACCAGATTGTTTTGATCAAAATATTTTTAGTTTCGATCGAAACTAACTAGTGAAGATTTTGGTGGGGTTTTTAGCCATACCCACATTAAACTAAGAAATTAATTTCTATCGAATCTAAATAGTTTTGATAGAAAGTAATTTCTATTGAAAGTCCCTGAGTAGAGGCCATTTCCAAAGTTTCACAAAAGTATGAAGTTTTCGTGGCTTCAGAGCTCAAACACAGGGATCAAATGGAAGAATAAGGAGACATCCTTTCTCATAGCACAAGTAGTCCAAAAAAGATTTCTAACGAATATAGATTTGAATTTTTTTGAATTAATTAGGCCTATGTTTTTTGACGTGCATCGAATGTAGGTTGTTTACCAAATATAAACCTCTGAGTTTCACATTAAATGAAAAATAGTATAAAAGAGAAAAAAAATTGAAAAATAACAATGCCCTCCATCTTCAAATCTACTTTCTATAAAAAAAAATATTAAAATTCGATAAATACACAACAAGTTATAAGCTATGTAGTCAAGGTATGCCAAAATTATGGTTTACTCAACTTCAAATGTTCATAAAATATGAAATAAGCATGATAATGCCATAAATCCAATTGCATACCTCCATATGGATGTTACAAAACTAAATTTGAAAGAAGCACATTGATATCTATTTTAGAAAAAAATTTATGCTCTATGAAATCAATGTAACTCTTTGAAAATGACGTTTTCAACAACATAGCAGTTTTCATGGGAGAAGAACAAGCAATCAAATCAATTTAAAAAAAAAAGAAAAAAAAATATTTAGAATCAAGAAAAAAAATCCTAAAATACTCTAGTTTACTCATCTTCTGATTTCAAACGGTTTAACGACAATATGCATCTGAATCTGAATTTTTTTCAAAATGTAGACTTCAGTGCCCGTTTAGGCAAAAAAGTGTAACCCACTATTGTGAAATCACCTGGAAATGTTTGGTAAGGTCCAATGTATACTCTATCTGAGTTTCATATGAGTCTGTGTATCTACAATTTTCAAAGCATTAGTGTGATACAGTTGATTTGGGCATGCTCTATTTTCATTAGCATAAGTTTTTACTTTACTTGTGCTAGCACATAATTATTGATATTGTAAAAGAATATTGTAGGAACATGTTGAGAGGGAAAAAATGCTCATATTCTTATCCATATAGTGATCTTTATCTTTCTTCATTAGAGCAAATTAGGTTTGGAGTTGACATTTTTTATGATTTGCTACTGATTGGTCCAATAGGACTTGATCGTTCACTTGCAATACAATCCTAATTATTTGCACTTATTTTGGAGGATGTATTGGGATTTTTTTGTTCTTGGTTAGGCCTTGGATTGATCTAAAACTCTTTATATCTCATAATATGTGTTATAGGTTGAATTATAAAGTCTTACATAATTTTTAATGTAATCTATCTTGAAACCAACCTAATTGATGTTTTGAAAGGTTGCAAAGGAGATATATATATAGAATATCAAACCATTTGTAAAGTGAAGAGGTTGTAGAAGTGTGCAAAAAGGGAATTATACTACCCACATATAGCAGATGCATTGTTATAATAGTTCAAAGTTTAGTTGCAAATCTTTGTAAAGACATGTTGTCTCAAGGAAATTGTAGCTTCCTCTGGTTAGTAGCCCATAAAGTATAAAGTAATCTTATTTTCACTTGCGAGGATAGAATTGGATAGTAAATCCAAGAAACCTTCTCACCATGGTTTTCCTTTGTTTGTTTTTCTATGCAAATATGGTGTTCTCTTGTTCTTTTGTGTGGAATGATTTTCTCTTTCTACTCTACATTATTATAAATATGTGGAACAAGGTTTTGTGACAATGAAGCATGAATAGCTTTAAAAAAATGGAAAAGGAAGAAGTATTTGGTAATATTTTAGATGGTGACATTGGCGAATCCCTTGTGGGGTCCAAGAATTGCCAACCTATTCCTTTAGCATGCTTTAAGTGGGGATCCTACCCACAAAATATCCTACCAAAATTAAGGTTAACAACCAACAACAATTATTATCAAACTATGGAATATGCAACGTGACATTAGGTGATACAATAGAATAAAAACCCCGTTAAATAAATTTTGAGCATAAAGCTTGAGGATGGTTGGATGGTGATGCGAATTTTTTAATCATTTTTAAACCTTCAAATTGAATTGTAGTAATTGTAAAGAGAATAAAGATTGAATCAATTTAAATTAAGAAAAAAATGCCAAAAGACTTGGAAGAAGAAAGAATATTCCAACGAATGCAAACAAAAGAGTATAATTTCTACTTTTCTAAAGTAAAATGACATCGACAAAGACACATACAAGAAATATTGAAACTTATTTTACTTGTAACAATAAATTAAAATTAATAATTAGATAATAGACAAACTATTTAGAAAAGGAGTGGGTAAATTTGGACAATCAAGTATTAAAGAAGAAGCTTAACAAACCAAAATAAATTTATAGCATTAAAACCATATAAAATAGTTTTATAATTTTAAAAAAATTTCATTCTTTATAATTATATTTAAGAACCTTTTTATAATATTTTTTTTCTAACATATATTTGTAAAGGAAAATAACCCTTTCTTACTTTTTAATATTATTTATAAGTTGTGGAAGTTTGTATAAATTAATTTAGATTAAGTCAAAGTAACTAAAATATTATAGTTCTTGAGATTTCATAAAAGTGATAATTGTAGAATTAAATCTAAGAGATTAAAATATTTAATTTATAAAATAGTTGTGTGAAATAATTTTATTTAGTATTAAACTTGATTATTTTGATAATAAAAATAGGTATTCATTATTTGCAAATTTCTTAAGATTAAAGTATTCTTTAAATTCTTGTGGGTCAAATTCATGCTCTTGAGGAATTAACATTAGAAAGAACAAACTTATTTATTTTCTCTTCCCTCACTATTATATCTTAAAGGTATTCGAAAGTACTTTGGGGAAATCACTTTATCAAAAGGGTCAAGTTCTTCTAACTTGACATGCTTCATTAAATTGAATTTATAGAGGAAGCCTGAAAAAGGGTCTTCACTAATTGTGCAAATACAATAACACTATTCAATCACACAAACAACTAATTATAAAAATACATATTAAGTCAATTTATAAAGAATATGTAGGAGTGGACAAAGATTTAAAGTATGATCTTTTGAAATTTTGATCCATTCCACATAGTTTGGGATCACTGCCACCTATTGCAATATTGATCCATGACACACAAATCTAAATATTTAGGTGTTAATTGTTATGTATGATGATTGTCTAAAAAATATATATTTAAAACAAAAAATACATAAGTAAATATGTAAGTACAGATAGCTCACAAAAAAATACACCAACTTTCGAGTATATAATTACACTAGAACATTATCAAAACGCATCCAAAGCTAAATGTAAATTGACATAAGAATACAAAATTCACCATTACAATTATACATTTTAGATTAAAATTTTATCAAAATGCATCCAAAATTAAATGTAAATTGATATAAATATACAAAATTTACCTTTACAATTATCTTTTAGATATATTTTAAAATATTTAAAAAAATGCAAACTTAAAAGAAAGAGTATTTTTGACACAAATTTTCTAAGAAACATTTAGAAGCTAACTTCAAGTAGTTTATTGATAAAATAATTATATTAATATTAAAATGATTAAAGATAATTTAAACTATTATAATCATTTAAAAAATATAAAAATAAATATAGTTTAGGTAGAAAATATATAACAATAATATTTAAAAAGAATTATATTTATTATTTTAAATTTATAATTATTGAAAAACTAAATATTTTAATTTTTAAAAAATAAATAATTATTTTATTTTATTTTTTATATTAATCATAATGAGTTCAAAAAAAAGATTACACCGGAGAACAAAAACAAACGGGAGGCAGGGTCTCACACCGAGAGTGTAAGAGTATCAATACTTAAAAAAACAAAACCAATGACTAAGCAATAGTAAAGCAACAACTAATGAAGAATGTTCTCATAATTTTCAGCCCACGATGTCCAACCCATTGGGCCTTCCATCCATATGATACTTTTCTTCTCTTGGATTTGTGCCAACATAAGGATTTTGTCATCAGGGGCGTTCTTTTCCTTGTTGACCTCCTGGTTGAGTTTTTTCAAAGTTTCCTCAAAGATCGCAAGATTGTCAATGTTGTTCCTCCACTCGTACCCATCTTTTATCTCAAAAATAAACTTTGTGGAATGCCCCATTTTGAGGAATCTCTTTAGCTTCTCCCGTTCTATCATCATGTTTATATAAACCTGCGAGGAAATTTTAAAATGTGAAATTTTGAAAAGAATCAGTAAGGGTCCTGGAAGTGTTTTGATATCTTTCTTCATTTCTGATTTTCCAAATCTGCCACAAAATGTTAGATGAAAGAATGTTCCAGAAAAAATTAGTATCTTTCTTTAAACCATGAATATGGCCAGAGATGACCTCAAAGATATTAATAGCTTTAGGATAAGTAATTCCAAATATGAGCCAAATTTCCTTAGCCACAACACATTCAAGAAAAATATGTCTACAAGAATCAGGGAGCCCACAGAGGCTGCAAAACTTAGCAAAAGAATGATCCTTTCTTAAAGGAAGTCTGTCAAGAATCATAAGCCACTTAAAGCATTTGATTTTAGGATCAATGTAGCTTTTCCATAACTTATTAAAGTGTTTTCTCCAAGCACAAGTATCCAGCTCAGAGTACCATAAGTTATTCACATGTTTAATAATGGAATCATTATAAGCAATAACATCATAGATGTTTTTAGATTTAATCTTAGTCACAATAGTACCATCTGGCTACTTCAAATTAAGAAATATGTGGGAGTCTACATGAAAATCAGTAGGAAGATCCCTGCAAGCCCTAGAAATCATATTGTAAGTCTTCTTTTGAGAGATAGGGATGTCGTATTTGGAGCTGAGGTCATCCCAGCTGATAAGAAAATCCTATTCAAATAGGTTAATGCGCTGGGTGATCCCCAAACACACCCAATTTCTGGCATAGCAACCTTGGGAGAGCACAATGGGCATACTAGAAAGGTGGAGATTCCACCAAATCGATCTGTCACCATGAAGGTGGATGAAATCATGGAAGTCCTTGATAAGAAAGAAATTCCTAACATGTTCCCAAGCTTTCCATATGGATTTAAAGACAATAGATCCTTGAACAAGGACAAGAAAATTCCCTCCAATAAGATCACATAGAGGAACGCTTTTCCAAGATTTAGAATGCTTGGGGAAACCTCTTTCACTATTATTCCTAACAAGGATTTTCCATGGTTCATCACCTTCAAGGGAGTGGAAGATCCATTTGGCCGCAAGGGCAATACCTTGAATTCTAAGGTCCTTAAGCCCCAACCCCCCAAGGAGATTTTCAGTATGACACCACTCCAGTGATTTTTTTAGTGGCTAATATTCGCCAATTGGCTAATTTTTTAAATTTGAGAATCCAAATTTGGCTAATAATTCAAGATTTAAGGCGACCTAAATCGCCAAACTTTTACTAAATTTTATTTTAGAAATATTTAAATCGCCAAATAATTATTTTATTAAAAATTTTAACTCAAATATTTGCCTAATATTTGATAGATGGTTAGATTCAATTCGCCTAAATTTTATCATTATTCTAGAAATCTAAATTAATTTGCCAATAATATACCATAACTACTAGCTATAGTAGGGTTGTGTCACTAATATTAGTTGTCATTCTTGATTTAAAATATAATATAGTGATCTTCATTATATTCCATGAGGCAAAAATGTTACTATCTTATTTGTAATGCTTATCGGGGCTAATATTTCCTTTGGATTGTTGATAAATCAATGACACTGAAGAAATTTTGGGTCCTATTAT
>MU224422.1:5761972-5797569 GCA_018584345.1 Thuja plicata
ATTTTCATAGTTAGCCTAACAATTTTCTATAAGAACTCTTTTTTCTTTAAATATAATTATTTTCCATGGTCATTAATGAAATTTTGGTTATTGCTTGAGATTTGCCAATATTTTCTACAAAAAATTTGTGATTAAAATATATTCGCCAATACAAATAATTTGTTTTCCCAAAAAATTGAGAGATTCGCCAATAGGAATTAATTTTTTTAAAAATAAAATGAAAGATTCGCTAGGATTTTATATATTTTTCTAGATGGGGGTTTCTTAAAGTTATCCCTGCACCACGCCCATTTAAAAACATGGAGTTTATTGTTACCTTTACCATCAGACCACATGAACTTTAATGCCCTTCTGAATTTTTAAAATCTAGTAGTTATTAAACATCCAAGCTGAGGTGTAGTAAATGTTATAGGAGGAGAGAATTTTTTGGCACACCTGAACTCTGCCAGCTAAGGAAAGATATATGTTATGCCACTTACCAAGATTTTTGGTGATTTTGTCCTTCACCCAAGACCACATATCATTAAGAGAAAAATCAATAGAGAAAGGAATGCCGAGATACCGCACAATGTACTGAGGGCCTCCCCACTGATATCCAAAGTTACATAGCCAGTCCAGAGGTTTTATCATCCCAACTAAGCAGAATAGATTTGGAACGGGACAACCTAGAACCAGATATAGAGAAGAAAAAACTAAGTTTATTGTTAAGAGCTTCAAAGTTCTCTGTAGTAGCTTTAAAGAACAAGGCTGTGTCATCAGCAAATTGGCAATTGATCAACTTAGAGATATTGGGGAGGGAAATACCTTTGACAGAAGGAGAAAGACTATTATCTCTGAGAATATAAAAGAGGACATTTGAGGCAATAAAAAAAAGGGTAAGGGAAAGAGGGCATCCCTGTCTGATAGATCTTCCCAAAGGAAAGGATTTAGAGAGAGAGCCATTCACATCCACCTGGGCAAAAGCATCTTTAAGCAATATTTTAACAAAATTGTAGAAGACTTTATGAAATCCAAAGGTCTCAAGCAACATGGAGATAAAACCCCGTTCAACTCTTTCATAAGCCTTCTCAAAATCTAGAAGAAACATAGCAGCATTCTGCTAAGAATGCTTGGCCTAGCTCATAGCCCTCCAGTTGGTGATAAGGTTTTCCAGGATGTATATAATTTTAATGAAACCAGTTTGAGTGGAGCAGATGAACTTAGGAAAAATAGTTTCCAGTCTATGAGCAATAATTTTAGCAAGAATTTTATAGGAAACATTGAGGAGAGTTATGGGCCTATAATTTTTAATGAGAGTCTTGTCCCCCTCTTTGGGAATCATCTTACTGATTCCCTTATTAATATGATCATTGAGGGTGCCTTTGATTAAAGCTTCTGAATATATTTCATATAGGTCATTGCAGATCCAACTAATGTTGGCTTTATACAATTCAACAAGCAGACCATCGGGTCCAGGAGCCTTGTCATTCTTAAGGGAGTTAATGGCTTTCTCAATCTCATCAATAGAGATGTCTTTACTGAGATTGGTCGCATCATCATTAGAGATCCTGTTGGGGATGAGAGATCTACAACTATTTCTAATATTCTTAGCTTCTTCAACATCCTCAGAGGTAAAGAGATTTTGGTAGAATGATGAGAAGGCATCTTTAATATTTTCTAAGTCACCGATCTCATTACTATCAATAAAAATTCTATCTATAGATTCATTAGCTTTCTTCTACTTAAGGAGGTTAAAGAAAATTTTTGACCCTCGATCCCCAAACTGGAGCCAATGGGCCCGAGACCTAACCTTGACCCCCCTAATTTGACAAGTAGGGGATTTCTAAGGGCTTCTCTAGCCTTAGCAATATTGCAAACAAGATTCTCATCCGAGGGATTGGCTTGGATATCCAGCTTAGCATAATGGAGATCCGAGGAGAGATTCTTTTCAAGGAACCTATGGTCTTTAGCTTTCTTTTTTCCAATGGTTTGCGGGAGATTTTTCCAAGCAAGGACATTGTGTTTTCATCTATCAATATGAGAGGATGAGGGGAGACTATTTTTATTGATGAATCTAATGAAGTTGACAGCAGACAGAACATCTTCATCAAGAAACATACTAGTATTAAGGATAAATTTTGGGTTATTGGGCTTTCCCTGGGCAAGGGAAATATTAAACTCAAAACAAACAGAGATAGGGTGATGATCAGAGAGGGATGTCGGGGTAACAGTAACAAGATTTCCCTTCTTATCAGGGATGATAGAAAAATGATTCTTATTAGTACAGAAATGGTCAAGTCTAGAGTATATTTTAGAGGGACCACTTTGGAGATTGCACCAGGTATACCATAAGTTAGGATTACAATCTTTACTGCCAACCAGAGAATTGAACAAATGTTTATTATGCTTAAGTCTATTCCATTGGGTTTTCTCCAAATCCTTCCAAGTAAAGGGGAGGCTACCATATTTTTCATGTTGAGATTCAACCATGTTGAAATCTGCGCCACACAACCAAGGGATGTCTGGAAGGGAAGACAACCAAGTCCAGAGGCCAGACCTTTCCTTATAATCATTAGAGGCATAAATAGAACAATCACCAAAGGAAGAGCCATTGATATTGAAGGTAACCCACATGGCTCTATTGCAAGGGGAGATGCCATGACTTGTGATCATATTAGCCCATTTGGGACTGATCAGTATAGCAACCCCACCCCTACCCCTTGGATGATTAGTGTAGAATTTAACTGCATCTTTCCAGATATAAGTCAAATTAACATCAAGCATAAAGCTAGTTGCTTTTAGCTCTTGCAACATAAGAATATTAAAGTTTCCACATGAATTCAAGCTACGCTTAATAATCAATTTTTTGTCTGGGGATTCAAGTCCCCTAACATTCCAAGAAGTGCAATTCATAATGAATCGAGTGGGGGAGAGGTACTCTTAGGGTTGTCAATTCTATTAGATGGAATCAGAGACGCAAGGGGGGAAGCCCGCCTTTTTTCACAAATGAAATTTTACTTTTGGAGCCCAAGGGTCTCCCCCTCCTTTTTGAATTAGGGATATCGCTGTTGTAATCAGAATTATCCTCATCTGAAATGGACATCCCCACTTCCATGTCTGTGGCTGAGTAAATGGTACAGTGAGGGTCATTAATATCATTAGGTTGATTTTTGGTAGATAAAGGCAACTAGGAGAAGCTAGCATCACCCGAGATGATTTCAATCTCATAACCTTCATCCAACTCCTTGAAAGATTTAAATGGGTGGCTGAGGGATGAGGTAACATCTTTGGTCAACTTAGTAGAGTTTTTGGGGTGAGACTCTTGAGGGGAAAGACAGTTGGAGGAATCAAGGATAGGGGTCATAGGGGACGAAGATGACAGGGTTGGGGAAGGAGCAGTAGGATGGCAGGGGTTGTTTAGAGTCATCTGTCGAGCAACCCTTCTCCTCCGCTTATTTGATTTCTTAGTAACAGTTTGAAACTCATCTAATGGGTCCGAAACCAGACCAGATGGAGTAGAATCGACAATTGGGGTAGGTGTCTTAATAATAGTAGAGACAGGTAAAGGTTGGGATGCTGTAGGAGCATTTTCGGAAGGAACAGTCTAAGGGGTGTTAGTATCCTTTATGGGTTCCAAGACTGAATTGACAGTCGATGGGGATGTAGAATGACTCGAGGGTTTGGCAGTGGAGCATTTTATTTTAATGATGGGACAATCCTTACGTAAATGGCCTTCTTTTTTACAAAGAAAATAGGCATTGAGCCCACCAAGAATCTCTATAGGGCAAGAAAAAATATCATTAAAGATGTTAACTTCCAGGGAAGCAGGGATGTCACAACCAAGTTTCAGGGAAAGGAGCACCCTAGCATCCATGTGCGGGACCAACCTGTTGGTTTCGTCTAGCCTAATAACTTTTCCCATGGCTATCGGCAGCTGGGGGAGGAAGCACCATAGGAAGGGAGGAACATGTTTCAGGAGAATCCATCTTGGGGCAGAAAGAGAAAGAATTTCTTCATGTATAGCTTCAGAGGTCCAGGCTAGGGCATGGAAGATGGTGTTTCCTACCGCCCAGTATTATTTTTTAAGAACCGCTTCCTAGGCCTTAGTATTAGCAAAGAAAACAAAAAATAATCCCCTCTAGATTTGTCTACAAAAGGAAATATGAAAACCTAATTTCAAATTCCAAAAGTTATGAAACCAATCATCTAAAAATTCCTTGCTGGGCACTTATCAACATCAACCACGACAAAAAAGATAGCAGAATCTTTTAACCTATTCTTTTCTTTGGTAATTTCATCAATCATTACAGAATTGGGTGAAATGGAAGAGATGTCGAAATAGTTCCAGGACCCTTACCGAATTCATTGGCTCCATGAGAACCAAAAAGTTCAAATTTTGCACCTGAAGCAATGGCAGATAAAGGGTTAGCAACAACCTCGAAGAAGGATTTGGACAAAGGTGCATTTGATTTGGTGCCATTAGCACCATTAGAGGAAGTAATTAACCCTTCTTCAATTTCAGGCTCCATCGGAGCCCGATGAAGAGCGGAAGTCAGGGCAGAGGGTACAGTTTGTACCGAGCAGCAAAGGAGTGAAAGAAAAATTAAAAGCAATAATAAACATTAAATGAAATGGGCACACCTAGCTCGCCACTTGGGCGAGAAGCAGTCGATTCACTAGTATCGAAGGACGCAGAGGAGACCGTCGAGAAAACCACACAACAGACCATCAATATATTAGAAATTTTCTATTCATATTCAAATATTTTATTTTAATTTTTTAAAAAATGAGTAAATATTTTAGAATATGTTAGTATTGGTATAGTGTGATGGTTAAATTTTGTTCTTGTTGGATGTTATTGTTGAGTTTTCATATTGGAGATGAAATGTAATGTTTATGTCCATTATGAATGATGAGATCTTTTAATAACAATTGTATTGTTTATGTTATAAAACCAAATCAACTTAAAAGAAGACAACCATTATGTTGTATATAATTTTAAAAATATTTTGATAACAAGAAATTCCCTAACATTTAATAAGAGATAAAATCTTATGTTTTTATTGGTTGCTTGATTGTTTTTTTTTTTTCTTGCAAGGAGGTATCCTCGCAAGCCAGCCTAGCGCCCAACAACCCATACCTTGGGTACCTTGATTGCTTGATTGTTATTCATTTCTTATTTTATGTAAAAACATTATGATTTGTTCCAATATTTCTTATTGAAATTCAAGTGCAAGTCAATAATGTTGCACATCTTGATGTTCTTTCAAATAAAGATTGTTACAATATTTCTCTTCACCTTTTCCACATCAACACATTAACCATTGTCTCCAACGAGGTTATCTTTGCCTTGTCCACATCAACATGAATGCGTTCAATTTACTCCAAGAGGTCATGATTCTTGAACACTTGATTGCTTATTCCAAGAGGTCATGATTCTTGAACACTTGATTGCTAACCCTCTCCAAGAAGATCCATCCTCCAAGAAGATCCAAAGGTCAATGTGCTTGTACTTGGTCTTAGCCATCCCACCCACCTTTTGCCTCCTCTTAGCCACATGACTAGGAGGCACATGGCTGGTAAGATTTTAGTAAGTTGCTTGCCTTACTTTAGTCATCTTGCCTATTCATGACACTTAGCTTGTCCAAGGAGAAAATGGGGAGGAAATGATTATTGGTTGGAAGCTTGCTCCTCATGACTTACACTTTTTGATGTTTTGACAAATTGGGTGATTACGACTCTCTTTTGTCCATTCATATAATTCTTAATGGTTAACAAGGTTGTCTTAACTTCTTCAACTCTTTTTTCAAAATGTATAATAAGAAAAGAGCACTAATAGCTGCTATACCTAACTTGATGATTTCTTTTTAACCTTTACCATAAAATACAAACTTATTCACTTTTCATTTTTCTTTTTAAATATTTTCAAGACTTCTTCTTGATAACAGGACATTTGAATTTTAACGTGAGCAAGTGGGAACCTCTCAAGTACAAGTGACTGCGCATACAACTTTCTCGGTGTGAATTTCAGTCTTAAAAAATAAATTATATTAAAAAAGTAAGCACGTCCTGTTTTTTCTGGTTAGTAAGTTAAAAACTGTAATGGCAGACAGCCAATTTTGCAGTCATTTTAGCCTTCCTCGATGCAATTGATTGACAACCCACATCACGAATTCCGCCCGTTTAACCTTAAAAATTGAATCTTTCTCAATGGAGTCAAAAGTCAAATTTCAATAGTCATTATCCAAATTGACAGAGCAGAGAATATGCACAGCTCTTTCCACCATTCTTTTGCCAGCTTGCAAAACACAGAGTGAGGGCCCCACATTGGAAAAATCATGGCAGAGAAAAAAACAAGATAGTCATATGGGTATCCCTCTTTCAAAATTATGATGAATCTCATAAATAGAAATACTTTTTTTTTACAATTCTAAGGTGTCCCTACATTTCAGCCCAGCTACCTAGCATATAGTATCTTAGGTACCAGAGGCCAATTGAGGCTAGACTAATCTCATAAATAGAAATACTTAGAAATTCAAACTGTAAAAAATAGGCCATTGATAAAGGATATTAGCTATTTTAAAAGAACTTAAGAATTAAATTATTGTTTTCATTTCCAACTGGATGTTTTAATTATTTATGTATATTGGGAAACTTGCTCTCTACATTCTGAAACTCTGGTATGATCATCTCATCTCCAGTGATTCTCCATGTGGGACCCAATACTGGTATCTTTTTTAGGAACATTCCAGACGTGCAAGTTACAAAAACAGATTTGAAAGAGCAATGGAGATGAATACTATTATATTAGTGTAGCATGACAAACATCTTACGCCAATTTAGAACAAACCAACTAAGAAATAGCATCACAGAAAGAAGATAGGGAATTATACAACTGTTTGTTAAGATAATTTAGCATGTTTCTTTTCCTTTGGATCAAAAAGGAAGATGTGGGGTATACTATGTATTCTAGACGTTAGAAACCAATATTCCACGTGCAACTAAAACAATGAAAATCAAAGAAATGGATCCTGCATAGCCTGTATTTCTTGGGGATTCTTATGCCAAATCAACATCAACTTATCCTTTAAAGATGGAGAGTTTTCAGCAATTTGCTTTTGAGAAGTCTATGGATGGTGATGATGAGATTAAGAAAAATATTGAAGTGGTTGGTGGTGGAGGCATCGTGACTTCACATTCTAACATTCTAATCATTGTTGAGAAAGGGTCTCTACAAATACCCTAAAAAATTAGTGTAAGGACCTACATAAGATGTTATTAGCTCCATCTTGGAACAAATAAACTAGTACCTCAACAACTTTCATAGTTTCATTAGGTCAAGAGTCATGCTTGCTTTCATGGTTTCATTAGGTCAAGAGTCAAGAGCAAGCATGCTAAACTTTACATTTCAATGCACATGGAACTTTAATGCAATTTTATCTTATGATGATGAGTTAAGTTAAAAACATAAACTCTCAAAACTCTTTGGAGGGATAAATCTTGTTCTTGTAATGTCTTTATAATAAATTAAAGCACACATCCATCTAAATATGTAGATATAATTTGAATTTGATATGTATTTTGCACATAAGATAGTTTACGATATGCTTTGGATTGTTAAATATTTTATTTGTATCATCCATTTAATTGATTTCTTTTATGCATTTTCAATAATTCAAGATAATAATATCCGCCACACAAAAAGCGAGATAGTTCATCATCTAGATCGTTCTTGAGAAGTGAACTCATAAACAATATCTGTTGTCAACCATGTTTAGGACATAAATGTTTTGCCCAAAATTTACATTTTTTATAAGCATTTTGGATTATATTTTATGATTCATCATCAAGATAAAGTGAGAAAGACATCATAGAGTATAATGCAAAATGTTGAAGGAAAATTGTTTACATAGTCAAATCCATCATTAGGATAAAGTAAGCTAGAAATCATAGAGAATGAGTCAAAATGTTTAAGAAAAAAATGTTTATGTAGTCAAGTAAAATCCATCATTATGATAAAATGAGCTAGAATCATATCTGACTCATTTTACCTTGAGATAAATGATAGAGTACAATTTGAAATATTGATGAGAAAATATTTATGCAATCAAATGGAGAGGCTTCCAAATTCAATAACATGAATTATGGAAATTCAATGTCTCTAATTGAATGTTAAAATAATATGGTAAATTAAAATTTATTATAGTAACATATACATGTATGCTTAAACAATCTAAAATACTTAATTACCTTCCCCTTGTCAACACCAGACACTTGAACCCCCTCACATTGCCCCCCAGTGGCAACTAGTGAAACCTGCATCAGTATGTAATAAGATGATCATACAAATTAGAAAATACATGTATACACTATTATAATAAAAGGAAACCAATGATTAAATTAAAACATATGTATCGTGGAAGTGTCAAGGCCAAATGAAATGGCCGAAAGCGTGGACCCCTCCACCTGTGCCATCTTCTCCTTTGTCATCAATTGGACATAAATGAAACACATAAAAAAAACATAAGTGGGCAATCATTATAAGAAAATTCTATTAAAAATATGAACGTTTAAAATTAAATATAATGTAACAAGTTAACTATTTACTCTTACCGTAATAGTAGGAGTCCATGGCTCTGTATGCCCCTGATGCACATCTCCATGGGGTGCTTCAATGCCTGTAGTGTGATGTGTAGTATCGTCCACCTCGAAGACATAGTTATATGCATCACTACCATTTAGGGGACCCAAGCACATATTCTTGCACATAATGCAAGTATGAGGCACACAAACATGTGAGCTCATGGAGGATGTGGAAGGGCCATAAGCATCAACATGAGGAGGCAATAATGTCACACTTTGCCTAACCAGTAGATCACTCAAGGTGTGAATGGCTCAAATAGTCTGTGAGTCGGCCTCAACAATAATGTCAGGATGCTGCACTGTAGGAGGTGGTGAAATCTCGGGAGGGGGGACATATGTGTGGGATTTTACCTGCTGTGCCCTTGACCTATCTTAGGGAGTGCCTAAGCCTACACCCTGGTTCTGTCTCATGCTCCAATAATTTACTTTGTGATAGAGCACAAATTTAGCATACAATTTTCTTATGAAATAGAATGGGACATCCAAATTGCTCTGGGGTGGTCTATCAAAAACCATCCACCAAGGATCCCAAAAGTTGTCACGTATTGCATCATTTGTGCACCTCAACTTGGTTTTTTAGGGTCCACTTTTAAACCGGTTTTGGGATCAACAAAAATATTACATATGTCATGTTTTATTATATTTAGATCCATAACTTGATCATATTCAAGCCCATCACCAAATTGGGCGTGCATGGATTCGCGCCAAAGAAGTGCAACATTGTGTTGTTCTGTGAGTTTCTCCATGCTTTCAATAATGGAGTTCAACGTGGAAAACATGGGGCGCAAGGTGGGGATATTCTAATGTGTTCTGATATCCTCTAAGATGATTTAGATTGTCTCCTATGAGATCCTGTAATGGTCTAGGGTTTGAGAACGGTTGGTCTTCTGAAGGCAGGGGATTATTTTGAGGTGGTTTTGGATTGTTCACAGATTCATTGGGAAGGTTTTCAGATTGGTCTGAATCCATTTCTGATTCAAAAACAATAAAGAATAAAGAATAAAGAATATCAATTTCAACCCTAGTTTTTATCATTTCAACCCTAGTTTATAATCAATTTTAAAAAACAATAAACAATATCATTTAAACCCTAGTTTTTTTAAAAAAATAACAAATTTTAATCCAAAAACAAAAAACAAGAATGAAACTAATAAATTTCACTTACCTTTGAACTGTAGAAAATTTGATATCGGATCCCTAACGTATATACAATATGAGAGGCTTGGTTGCTTAAATGTTTTCACAATGAAAATGTTGAACGCACCTGTGAGAAACAATATATTGTTACTGATGAATATTAGATATCAGATATTATCAGATATTTGATATTATCTGATATCCAATAATATCAGATATCCGATAATGCTTTAGCTTTGGCTTTTGGCTTGGGCAGGTGTACTGACACCCAGGCCTACTCAAAAGTCAACAAACTTTTGGGTGCGCTTTTGGATGAATGAAAAACTAATTTTTTCACATCACCAGTTTTTGGCATACCATGATCGTACAAAGACCCTATGTACATACCTAGGAGTTCCATGAGGGATAATATGATTAAGAAGAAACATCGTGGAGGTTTAGCAAGAGATTTTGGCATTGATAAGACAATAGCTTTGGTGAGTAGGAATTAATTTTGGCCACAAATTTAGAAGGATGTGAGGAAATTTGTACAGTTTTGTAAGGTATGTCAAGTTGCAAAAGGGAGTAGTCAGAATGTGGGGTTGTATACACCTTTGACAATACTAGTATGACTTTGGGATGAGATTAGTATGGATTTTGTGCTTGGATTTCCTAGGACACAGAGAGGTTATGACTCAATTTTTGAGGTTGTAGATAGGTTTTCTAAGATGGAGTGTTTTGTTCCTTGTAAGAAGACTACCAATGCAATGCATATAGATGAATTGTTTTTCAAAGAGATTGTGAGATTACATGGATTACCTAAGAGCATTGTATTAGACAAGGACAATAGATTTGTTGGTTATTTTTTGGAGGACAATTTGGAAGAAGTTAAAAGCTGATTTGAGGTTTAGTTCTACTTTTCATCCACAAACTGATGGACAAACAAAAGTTGTGGTTCACATGAGTCTAGGGAGCTTGTTGAGATGTTTGGTTGGAGATAAGCGTGGAAGTTGGGATTTAGTTTTACCACATGCATAGTTTTCATATAACAATTCAGTAAATAGGAGTACAGAGAAGAGACCATTTGAAGTGGAAACTGGGTTTAATCCTAGAGGAATAAAATAGTTAAGGGATATCAGTCTTGAAGTTAAGAAGAGTGCTGAATGAGAGGAGTTTACTGAGGTTATGAAGTCATTACATGAAGGAGTGAGACATCATTTGGAAGAAATGAATCAAGTTTATAAGAGGAGAGAAGACAAAAAGAGAAGACATAAGGAATATCAAGAGGAGATGAAGTTATGGTATACTTGCAGAAGGGTAGATTTCTAGTTGGTACTCATAACAAGTTAAAGATGAAGAAGTTTGGTCCTTGTAATATGTTGAGGAGGTTTGATTCACGGAATGCTTATGAAGTGGAATTACTAGAGGATATTGATATATCACCAGTTTTTAATGTTGTTAATTTGTATGAGTATCATGAATCAGACTGCAGTAGCGGAAAAAAATTAGATGTTGGACAACAGTATCCTAAGAAGAAGATGGAGCAGATACATAGAATTTTGGATAGTAGAGTTGGTCGAGTTACAAGAGGTAAGCAGTATATGGAATATCTAGTCAAGTGGAAGGACATATCAGTTGAAGATTCATCATGGATTTCTCAGGATGAGGTTAACCTATTTGGTTTTCTTTTGGCTCTAGCAAAGTGAGGGAATCACTTTTCAATTACCCCGGGTGTCTGATGCAGGAGCATCTTGGGATCTAAGAAATCTTGCATGAACCAAAAATATTTTATTTCAATCGTTAGTCTGTTTGCTTTTAGTCTGATGTTTATGCTTGTGATAGATCTATACTTGTTCTTGTTGGTTTTCGTCGTGGCTATCTGTTCATGGCTTTTTGTTGGATCATTTTCTATGATCGCACCTCATTTGGATTCATTGAACAAGAGTTATTGCAGTTTCTTTGCGGGACTATATTGTTCTTCAAGTTACTGATCATTGGTTGGGTTTTCAACCTTTTTCCTGATTGTCTGGTTGATTTTTCTGAGCACAGCCGTGCCATCTCAGTGTTACGCTTGAGGCCGACATATTCTTTTGATCACATCTCTTATTATTTTTATTGGAGGTTGATCCAGTTGTTTTTGGGTCCTGACCTAATTATTGTAACATGTTTCTTATTCTTGGAAAATGTGATCTTTACTAGGCCGACCGATGATTGTAATTGCTATTTAAGCTTACATGGACTTGTTCTCATGGGATAAGAGAGTTTTTCATAATATTATCTAGCGCAGCTTGGGTAGGGTTTGTAAGAGAATTTTGATCTAATCAAGCATGTATGTTTGGCATGTGAGACTGCATGTTGCAGATACATTATAATTGATTCACCGATCATAATTAAAGGATGGTCTCTTGTTTTCTCATTGTTGCCTTATTGTTCTGTGTGTGTGTGTGTGTGTGTGTGTGTGTGTGTTTCAATGACAATAAAGAATTCAAAATTCCTAACAACAATTCTAGGAATAATTATAAGTTTTAATTTTTGAAAAAATATCACAACTATAAAATAATTTAGTTTAAGTATAAAATTGACACATTTAAAAATATAAAAAAATAAAAAGTTATAAAAATAATCTAGTTGAAGTATCTAAATCAAAATCACAATCACAATTAAAAAATATATTTTTATAATATTACTATTTAAAAATAATAATTAGAAAGATTGACATTTTGATATTTTCTACCAAAATCACCGTCAATATATGATTGCCTCATCTTCTTTCTTTTTTTCTATACTAAACAAAAACATTAAGAAAAATTCTAGCTTAATACAATAAGTTTGCAATCTCAATTTCTATTTAGATTTTTCTAAAGTATACGTGATAAATTTTTAAGTAAAAAAATCATCAAAATATTTTTTGTTGAAACTCATTGGCTAATTGGTTTGGGGTCTTATTGCACGGATTTTAAGGAAACACTATGTCCATTATAATTAAGTATTTTTTATTTTTGAATTTTCTAATTTTTTTTCTAAAGTATACATGTGAAATTTTTAAGTTACAAAATTTTATTAGAATTAAAAATCGTGTATCATTTTATGCACTTGTTCTTTATGTCATAAAATCCATGTTATCAACTTAAAAGAAAACAACTATTACGTTATTTATTTTTTCAAAAATATCATGATTTCAAGATTTTTCTTGTTAACATTTGGAAATCAATAGAAAATATTATGTTTTCATTAAATTTTTTTATTGATATTCATTTCTCATTTTATACTAAAATTTTAAGATTTTCTCTATTATTCTTATGCAATCAAGTGAAGTCAATAAAGTTGCTTTTGGCACATCTGGTTTTCTATCAAGATTTTTAGAGTCACTAATAGTTGTATCTAATAAAATTCACTCTTTATCTTGTGAACATCAACATTGATTAATCAATCTACTTGAAGAAGTTATAATTCTTTGGACACATGATTTTATTGAATATGTATAATATTCCATTGATGTCTAGAGCAAACTGGATGATTTAGCTTATCCCTATCATCCCTATCAACTAGTATATCTCTTTCTACTTAATGTTGTTTAGTTGTTTTGATACTTTAACTTAACCTACATGAATTTTAAAGTGTACTTCAACAATTCAAGCCGTTTTATTGAACATGTATAATATTAATGTTTTTTACAAATAATATTTATTTGAAAATGTTGACTGAGAGCATGCCATTACAGACAAGTGATAAGAAGTCCAATCCCCTTCCACATGATACCTGAGCAAGTGGGTACAAGTCACTGAGCATACAACGTGAATCCAACGACACTCTCGGCGTTAACAGTGAAAAATCACTGTACAGTTTTTCTACTATTGGACTGCAGCAAATCAACTGATACCGCATAGTTAAGCTTAAAAGTAAGCACGTCCTAATTTTTTATTAGTAAGTTTAAAACTGTAATGGCAGACAACCAATTTTGCACTCATTCTACCTAGCCTTCCTCGATGCACAACCCACATCACGAATTCCGCCGTTTAACCCTAAAAATTGCATCTATCCCAATGCAGTCCAAAGTCAAATCTCAAAACATATCCGGATTGACAGAGAACATAATATTTACAGCTCTTTCCAGATGTGTTATGCTAGCGTGAGGACCCCACATAGATAACTAATAGCACAGAACAAAACAAGATAGTCAGTCATATGGGTATCCAGACATAACTAAGTTCTGATCAAACCCATAAATAGAAATACTTGGAAATTCAAGTAAAGATAAGCCACTGATGAAGCATATTAGGTATCTTGAAGGAACTTAAGAACTAAGTTATTGTTTGCATCTCCAAATGGATTATTTTAAGCTCTATCCTGAAACTTGGTCCCATACATTTTGAAACTCTGGTAAGGTCGTCCCTAATCTTACCAATGGAGATATCTTTTTTAAGGAAGATTCCGGATGTGCAAGTTAGAATAAAAGATTTGAAAGAGCAATGGAGATGAATACTATTATAGTATTGCACATTGTCCATTATATTAGTGTTCCATGACAAACATCTTATGCCAATCTAGCACAAACCAACTAAGAAATGGCATCACAGAAAGAAGATAAGGATTATACAACTGTTTGTTAGGATAATTTAGTGTGTTTTTTTCCCCTTTGGATCAGACAAGGAAGATGTGGGGTATGCAATGTATTATAGATGTTAGAAACCAATAGTCCACGTGCAAATTAAAAACCTTACAAACAACTTTCATGGAATTAGTTAGCACCCAAACAACTTTCATGGTTTCACTAGGTCAACATTCAAAAGCAAGAATGCCAAACCTTGTGCATTTCAATGTGCATGGAATTGTAGCTGCTTCAATGAAATTTGTATGATAAGTTTTTGTGTCTTTGTATTATGACGATATGTTAAGTATCAAAATATGAATTCAAGAGATGAACCATTGTCCTTGAAAATTAAAGTATACATCTATTTATAGCAATGGAATTTGAATTTGATACATATTGTGGATTTTAGATAATTTATGGTATGTTTTAAGTTGTTTTTGACTAATAAGCAACAAAACAAGGGTGTTGTCCCTTAGAAACAAGGCCCTAGGGCCGAACTACTGCCAAAGGTAGTTACAAGAAAAATAGATAGCCTACAAAGGGTTGTAAGACAACCGGTAAACAAAACTTTGAAAGGAGGGAAGGAAAGTAAAAACCCTGAGGGATTCCTACGAAAAACCCTAAGGCATCACATTGACCGTAGTAGAAACCCTAGCTAGAGCCACGAGGGGCTCCTTGACACACACTATCACAGTCCTGCTTGAGGAAATTGAAAAGCTCCAAATTAGTGGTAGCATTAAAGCGTTGTTGCAAGAGTGCCATTGTAGTAGCACCACTTTGCATTACCTGCCAGCAGTAGTGTGTAACTGATGCCATGTTCCTTATCATTTCCTCCCTCTGAGCCCTAAGGTTACTAACCTCATCTTGTAAAGCTCCAACCTTCTCCTCCAATCCCTTGATATTATAAATCAGATTAGTGCAACCATAACAAAAGAACTCGAAACCCTGGGTATTCACCTCTTCTCCATTGTCCACATGCTCCTTTTATTAACTATCAAGGATGTGAGTATCTGAATCATAGTCCAAACCATCGATAAATGGCTACAAAAGCCTTGTCGAAGCCATGAATTCACCAAGAAAGGGTCCCATGTAGCCCCATCTTTTAAGTTGTTATAATAGACATGCTCTCAAAAATAATTAAAATAATGAATTGGAAAGCTTAATTTATATACTTAAATACTTTTTGATGCAGTCAAGGATGGAGAAACCTCAAGGAGATCAGTCCAATTCTTGCAGCCAATACAACACAATGGAAAATAACAAGAACAACAAGCCAAGATGGATAAAATGAAAGATCAACCTTCTATTATTCTCATAAAATCATTTACAACAGATCTGCAACATGCAGTCTCACATGCCAAATATACAAGCCTGATTATGATAAGAAAAACCTTACAAACCTTAGCCAAAATAACACCAAATAATCTTATAAAGATCACCTATCCCTTAGGAATAAGTCCATAAGCTTATATAAAGCAATCACAACATCGGTCGGCCCAGAAAAGATCACATTTCCCAATAATTGAGAAAATGTGTTACAACAATTAGGTGATGACCTAAAAACATCAGGTTCAACCTCCAATGAAGGAAAAAAGAGACACGATCATACAATAAAGTTATCCTCAAACATAACAATGAGATGGCACGATCGCGTACATAAATTCCCATCGAAAGATCAAAAAATGATAGGAAAACACAATGACAGACTGGGAAAATGAAGAACATGATAGTCAAGCAAAGAATCTAAAAAATCTCATTTGTGATGAATCCAAATGATGTACGATTATAGGATAAGGTCTAAAACGAAGCCACAAACAAACTGTAGCGACCCCAAATAAAAATAACAAGTACATATCGATCGCTAATAGAAACATGAGACTGATCAAACAAGAAAACAAATATTTTTGATGGATGCAAGATTTCCAAGATCCCAAGATGCTCCTGCATCAGACCTCGAGGTTAACAAAAAGTGAGCTTCTCACTTTTGTGGGGAAAAAGGAAAACCAAAGTGGTCAATCTCAGCCTGAGAAATCCATGAAGAATCTTCAACTGGTCTGTCCTTTAATTTGACAAGATATTGTATATACTACTTACTCCTTATACTTCGACCAACTTTGCTATCCAAAATCTACTCTATCTAATCCATCCGCTTCTTAGGCTACTATTGTCCAACATCTGATCCTTCATTGCTACTGCAATTTGATTCATGATACTCATATAAATTAGCAACATTGAAGATTGGTGATATATCCATGTTCTCTAACAATTCCACTTTATATGCATTCCCTGAATCAAACCTCCTCAAGGACTTACAAGGACCAAACTTCTTCATCCTCAACTTGTTATAAGTACCAACAAGAAATATACCCTTCTACAAATACGCCATAACTTCATCTCCTACTTGAAATTCATTATGTCTTCTCTTCATGTTTTCTCTCTTCTTATAAACTTGATTCATTTCCTCCAAATGATGTCTCGCTCCTTCATACAATGATCTTATAACCTAAACAAATTCTTCTCCTTCAACACTCTTCTTAACAACATGACTTATATCCCTTAACTCTGCTACTCCCTTAGGATTAAACCCAATAACCAGTTCAAATGGTGTCTTCCTTATGCTCCTATTTACTAAATTTTTATAAGAAAACTCTTCTTGTGGTAAAACTAAATCCCAATTTGCAGGCTTATCTCCAACTAAACACCTCATCAAGTTCTCCAAAATCCTATCACAACCTTTGTCTGTTCATCAGTTTGTGGATGAAAAATAGAACTAAACTTCAAATCAGATTTCATCTTCTTCCAAAGTGTCCTCCAAAAATAACCAACAAATCTACTATCCCTATCATAAATAATGCTATTAGGTAATCCATGTAATCTCACAATCTCTTTGAAAAATAAATCAACTACATGCACTGTATCCGTAGTCTTCTTAGAAGGAATGAAATGTGTCATCTTAGAAAATTCATCTACAACCATAAATATATAATCATAGCCTCTTCGTGTTCTAGGAAAACCAAGTACAAAATCCATACTAACCTCCTCCCAAGGTCTGACCGGTATTGTCAAAGGTGTATACAACCCCACATTTTGACTAAGTTTACTTTTGCAACTTGACATACCTTACAACTCTATACTAAATTCCTCATATCCTTTTGAACTTGTGGCCAAAAGTAATTCTCACTTGCCAAAGCTATTGTCTTATCAATGCCAAAATGTCTTACTAAACCTCCACTTTGTGTCTCCTTAGTCAAATTATCTCTCATGGAACTCCTAGGTATACATAACTGACTAGCTCTAAATAACATCCCATCTTTAATGAAATAATCCAACCACTTACTTTTGTCTGTGTATCATCTTAAAATGGAAGCACTTCCATGTTAAGAGTGTTTATCCCTCCTTAGGGGATATTTTTGACCTCCATCATACCATCCTACCATTTCTGCATCATCTCCTGCTTCTGTGCCTGTTTAGGACCCTGATTGGGCCTCTCTAGGCACCTCCTACACCACCTGGAATATTTTCCAGGGGTTCTGGCCCCCTAGGTGAAGGTTGACCTTGACCCTGACCTAGGTCAGGGTTGAACTCGACCCTGAATAGGGTCCCCTTTTCAAAACTGGAAACTTGTCAGCTGCTGGGGGTCATCCAAAATTCAGTTTTCCCGCTTCTAGGTCGGCTATTTTGGGTTCCAAAGCGTTGATTCCTAAATTATATTTAATATAGGTCCGTTTCTAGGGGCATGGATCTTATTGGAATTTAATTATCCTATGTCAGCCTCCTTAGAAGATTGTGCCCTAGTTTCATATAAAAGGAAGTTTTCTCATCTCATTTTCTGTAAGCCTTCTAAGTGCAAAAAGCTCTAATCAAGATTTTGTCAAGAAGCAAAAGTTCAAGCATCCATTGTTCTACATATTTCCAAGTTTTCAAGGTGTTCAAGTCTTCCTCTCAAGCATTTAAGTTCTCCATTGAAAATCAAGGATTCAAGCTCTCAAGCCTTTGAAGGGATTAGGTGCAAACATTCAAGATTCATCATTCAAACCCTAGATCTAGTCATCATGGTGGTGTGATCTTCCTTCAAGATCCTTTGTGCATCCTCAAGACTCTTTCATCATCTCTCCAAAGTGGATTTAAAGTATACAATCATGGAGCTTTATGGTTTCTAAAGCCCATGCTTTCATACTTACATACTTGCATACATTTGAATTTCAATTGCATATCTATTGAATATCATAGCTTCATTGTTAGATTCAATTCTACTACTTGCTAGCATTCTATACCTTATTGATTTCAAGGTTAATTCCTAAATCAGGGTTTGACTAAGGCAAACCCCTCCACCACAATAAACAATCCCCTTTTTCTTGCAGGTACAGGTTCAGAACATCAGATTTGAGACCAGATCTGGATACCCTTTTCGGCTTTCTTTTAGACGACACAAACAGATTCTTTGTCAGACCTGTGCAGGTCAGGGTCAACATTATTGGGTCAGGGTTGACATTTGTGGGTCAAGGTTGACCTTTTTCATAAGACGACATCAGAATGGAAAAATATTTCTGGGTTTTGTTCATCTGCGTTCTGGTTGGGGATCAACTGTTAGTTTTTCCAGAAACAGTCTACAGATCTAAGAAAATAGCATTCTTTGATCTACAATTCTTTAAGGTTAGTGCATTTCTCCTATTTTTTTAATTACTATCATATATCATATCCATACATATAATTAATAGAATTTAAGATATCCTTCTTGTTATTCTCCTTTTCGAATAGTTGATTCATTTGTGCATTAACCCTTCTTTTGGGTTGATCAACTTGGATCTTCCATTTGTGCATTTGGGAATAAAAGAGGAACATCTTATCTTCTCCCTAATCACAATTGCAATACACAATCAATTAAATTCAAGTAAGTATAAAGTAGGGTGAAGGAAATCAACATACTTTAATCAAATCAAACAACAATTAACAATCAAATCACCTTATCCTCTTTCAACACCTTATATATTCCTACCCCCCTATTTTTAAATATTACATTTTGGTGAACCCGCGATAGACAACTCCTTCTCTTTGGTGTTAGAATTACATCTTAGATTAGAATTTACATAATACTCATAAAATATACAAAAACACTTCTTGCATTTTGTTAGTGAACAGATTTGTCTTTCTACAAATAACCTTTTAAGTTTACTCTATCACCCTTAAAAGAAAAACTATTTCTAACAGTTCGGTAAGTGTCTCTTGTGATGACTTCCCTCTGAATTTTATAACAGGTACAACTCCCTAATATGATATTCAATGAAGTGAGATAGTGATTTAATCGGTTAGCTTTTAACCAGAAAGCTTATAAAAGCAGCAATATCATTCTTTGATGATATGCTTTTAATCAACTTACGAAATAAATATAACTGGATAATGAATAGGAAGGAAACATAGTCACTTCCACAATGACATTTCATGAAAAACATAAATAACTTTTTGACTTCAGATAATAGAAAATAGATAAAATTCAAGATTTAGATATCATGCAACAGCTAACAAAGATATAAAATAGGCCAAACAATATGCCGACACAGGGCACCTTGCTGTAGATCATAAACAACACAGATTCAATAACCTTCCTGTCATATACTTCAGAAATTACTACACAGATAATTGTCTGAAAGCTATTCTGGTCATAACATTCACCATCTGAACTATAATTATCAAAAACTATCTATATCAATCCAAAGTTTTTCTGAACCTTTAAAAGTTTTAGCAGCTAGAATAAATAGCAATAGAGCACCGAGAGGCCTCCCGAAAAACACGGCCTCTCAGGAAAACAGTTAAGTAACTAATCCATCAGAAAGAGGACACATGTCCTTAAAGTTTAGCATGATAATCATAGTAAAAAGGGAAACTAGATGGCCAAATCAGGCTCCTTATCTATGGCACGATCCTTGCTTGTCGCTGAACTTCCTTCTTCGTCGGTAACCAATTGAGTCGGCTTCCATTCTTTACATGCTTGAAATAGTTCCTTGGAAAGCGACAGATGCGGGATTTTAGAGTTCACTATTCGGGCCATGGAGGCATCTTTGTTCTAGCTAGAATTCTTCACCTTCTCAGTAACATTGGATAACTGATCAATACACAAATAAAGCATGGGTTCAATCCTTGCTATCTGGGTTATATTAGAGGCTTTGGGATGAATCTTTTCTCTGATAGTTTTAATGGCTAAGTCAAAAGCATCCAAATCACCTTTCAGTGTTTGCCAAAGATAGAGGGGTAGGTATAAGTGAAATTAATCACTTTCAACTCTGTTAGGGCAGCCTTTTGGATCTTCTTAGCTTTAGCTTCATATTCTTTATTCTCCGTAATGGCACTTCTTATCAGAGCAATACGCCAGCTGATATTTTTCCTAAGAATGAAGAAGTGAGACTTCTCAGCATCCTTTAGCAACTTTTCTACATAGAATTTATAAAAGTCGTGCCTTTTGATTTCCATAAATTTGGTCATTGCTGACACCCATTTTTCTTCATCTATACCCCATACTTGATGTTGAGCCTGCAACTCTCCTATCATTGTCTCAGTGTTATGAAGAATCAAATGTGAATCTTTAATATATTGCTTGCCATTATTTAGCACTTGAGCCATCCATTCATCAATTGAAGAAACTAAAGTCTGTCCCCTTTGAACTTGATTCCGCAGAGTCTTACTTTCTTCGGAATTGGGATCAAACACTTGAGAAGATTGAGACAACGGGGTAGAATCAAAGTTGCAGAATGCATTAATAAAATGAGAAAGTGAAACAATGGTCTGTTTCAACTCTTTCTTTTCTTTTCTATCTTGCACCAATGTAATCAACATTTGTTGGGCTGTTTCTTTGAATAGTTGGTTTTTCTCGGCTCTGTCCATTGTTCCCAACTCAATTTTGGTTACTTCAAAATCCTCAACCGCCACATCTTGCTTCTCTTCCTTAGGCCTATAAGTAGCAACCTCATCTTTCCACTTCCCAGTTTTAACATTAGCAAACATGCGTGCTGTGCTTTTCACCTTCTTGGATTTAGGGGTTTTCTGAGCATATTTACTCACAATATCTTGCACTGGTATTGACACAGGAATCAGACTCCGCTTCTTATTAAGTGAAGAAGTTAACCATTCGGGCATGTCACTGGTTGTTGCTAGTCGAGGACCAACTTTAAGAGGAGTATCCATTAAATCCAGGGTTACATCATTGAGATCAAAAAGGTCTTTCCCGATTTGGTCATCATCTCCAATTTGATAATTCAAGTCTCCAAACTTGTCATCTTCTAGATTAACTGTCTTCGTCTACTCTTGAGTCATCTTCACCTTCTTTTGTGATCGGGATTGCGACCTAGTGATACGTTGAGGAGAGACCAGAGGTGAAAGCTCCACAACAGACTTCTTTTTAGGTTCTTTCTTCTACTGCTTATCAAATGAACCTGCATTACCAGATGTTTTAGGCATATTAGAAACAAAGGGGGGAGAAAATAAAATTGAAGATTTATTTCCAGTCGTTTTAGGACTAGACTGCTCTTTTTTTGCTTGTAGCCATTTCTCAGTTAATTTTAGAACATGCTATGTTATGCTTTAATGTCATCTTCCTCCTCCTTTGACCAATCAACATCTACCTCTTCAGTATCTAGAAGTCTTTTGAAATTAGGCTCAATCAAATTAGAACCATCATCTGTTGCCCCCTCTATGCTGAACTGTATTCTCATGGACAAATTTGGGAGATGCAGAGTCTTCTATGGCTTTTGGTCATGACTTGAGATTTGTTTGCACAATCTTCCCAGAAATCCTGTAAATGGGGAACTGAAAACATGTGAGACCTTAGACCCAAGCTGTCGCTAGCAAAATTTTTGTTATCGAAGCCTATTCTCTCTGTGTAGTACTTAAAATTGAAATGACCAAGGTCACTTCCAATACTTATGGCATCTTCAATGGTTAGACGAGAAAGTTTTCCTAGTTACAATGGGAATATTTTTTTTACCTCGGTCCCCATGAAGGAAACATTTTATCACAACATCGAGTTGTCTATAGATTTCAGCAAAGATGAAACAATCAAATGCATATCTAGGCAATTTGGTAGGGGCATCCTCAAAACCGCCAATTCTTAAATAAGAGAACATAGGGAATTGGATATAACAACTCCCAAACCTAGTCACAAAGTGTTGAGCTTCTGAGCTCATCCTCCTAGCTGAATCTCCAGACATTTCAAAGCGAAGCTTACCCATAAAGGTATCATGAATTCTCCTGTAATTCTGAATCACACTATCTTTGCGAAGCATAGAGAAATATTCAAAAACACACATGCCATCAATCCAAGGCTCGTGAACCATGCCATCCCATATCCTACTACATGCTAGGCAATACATCAGATAAGAAGACATATAAAAGCTACAACCAGTATGCTTGGAACTATTCAACTATTTTCTCATAGATTCTGCAATTAACTCTGCCCAATCTAGTTTATGCTTGCCCTCTAAAATAATTTCTACATAGCAGAATAACCAGTCTAGAAACAAAGAAGCCTTGGGTGACCCTCTAACTCTGTGCAACATTACCATGATATCACTAATGTGCAGATGCATGTGATTTCTTTTTAAATTCTTGGGCAAACGGGAACCTCCCCTTTGGGCATTTAACAACCAATACTTAGCCATGGAAGTACGGTTCACATCAGCATTAGGCTTAAACTTAACTAGGGATTGGGTAGGAGAGAAAGCTGAAAAAGTTTGCTCTTGGATTTGGAAAGCCGAAGCAACAATTCCTTTGTTCATAGCCATTAACACTTCGTCATTTCTTTTAAGAATTGACTCGGTTCGCTGGTCATAATGTTTATTACATTCATGAACAAGCTCAGGGCAAACCACTGCAAGAGGGAAGCACGCGGCTATACATAACCCACTACTCAAAATTTCCATAGAAGGGACATTTTCTTCAACACATGCAGTAAGCCTATCAGGTATTCCTTCAACATCATACCCCTCTAAATCTGTGTCTGTTACAATAGAATTTTCGCACACCAAACTAGACACGTTCCCAAAGAAATGAAATACAGACTTCATGCTTGCAAGTACAAACTACGAATTGCTATAGAAACTCCCGTAAAAATACTAGCTTTTAAACTTAAACACTGGAAGAATGACAACCTGACTTACCTTGGTCTTTGAGGAAAATTCTACAACCGGAACTCCGAAAACCCTTACCTCCCCTCTTTGCGCAGCAACAACAATTCAAAAATAATGAATACCAAGAAGAGCTTTAAAAGAAACACCTCAAATGAGTAATTAATTACCCATAATTAAGACAATAATGTCTCGAAGAGAGAAGTGACCATTCCCACACGTGATCATTTAATGCCACTTTGCACAAAATTTTGTCGCAGGAATTCCTCATTAATTCGACAGCTCAGACATGACTTAACCTCCGCCAAAAGATCTCTTCATTAAAAGCCTTACCCGAGTGGGGTCCACATCTGAAAAGATGATGGTTATCCTTGGTTTATACCACATGTCACTTTTTTAAGATCCTTGAACACCCTTGAACACTCTTGAACACTCTTGAACCGAGTTCAAGGATGTTCGTATGTGTTCACCATTATTCAAGCATGTTCCTTAGTATCCCGCCAACACTTTGGTACGAAGAGACAAATTACTTAACTCATAACCTTCCACCCTTGATTGACCAACGTTCTATAGCTTGTGATCATGAAACATCTCCTTTAGTGAAAACACTAATCATCCGCTTCCGCTTCATAAAAAATATGAATGAGCTTGAACACCCTTGAACACTCTTGAACCAAGTTCAAGGTTGTTCATAGTTGTTTGAACCTTTTCAAACCTGTTCAAAAGATATGTTAGCAAAAGATTTTTCTCTTTTTAACAAGCAACGGTGAAACATAGGGGAGGTCCTTTCGCTGGGATTTTAAACATGAGGGCTTAGGCAGCTTGAGATCCACAAAAATAACAAGGCGACTCTGAAAAAGGAACATTAAGGGAAAATGTCAAGATTTGGACTAACACCGGCTCTGACTGGGGACTGGCTTTTACCAAAAGCCAAAGAACTCAAATACTCTGGTTTCGTAAACTTCTACAAAAAGGGCTCAGTAAAATTGCAAGAAAGGAAAGACACACAAAACAGAATGAAACCTAACCTAATATATACAGCAGGACATAGAGACTGAGACTAAAGCTTCAACAATTTAAGATCTTGCCCATTGTAGGAAAATGGTAAGATCGTTCCATCCAGATAAGCCAACTTAAAAGCATTCATTCCCAACTCTTCAGTGATAACAAAGGGGCCTTTCCATAGTGATTCAAAGTTACTGTGGGCACCTTTAGGAGCCTTTCTTTTGTCCCATAGAAAAACTTCATCTCCTTTTAGAAAAATTTTGGGTCTTTCTTTTCTGTCAAAAATGCTCTTCACTCTAGCTTGATGCTCACTAATCTTATCTACCGGAGCTTCTCTTTCTTCTTCTAGTTTATGCAAGTACATAATTCTTTTCTCCAAGGAGTCTTTAAAATTTTGATCCTCAATGGCCATTTGCAGCTTAGCTGCGGAGAGTTCCAGAGGAACTGATACTTGTGCCCCAATTCCATACACCGACTCAAAGGGTGCCATACCAATTGCTCTTTTAGGCATAATTCTATCAGCCCAAAGGGCTTCAAAAAGCTTCTTATGCCAATTTTTGCCACTATCATCTACTAGATTTTTCATGATCATTATCAGGTTTTTATTACTTGACTTGGCCTGTCCATTTCCTTGGGGGAAATAATCGGATGAATGAGCCAGAGAGATATTGTGATCAAAACAGAAAAGGGAAAGCTCCTGCGAAGAGAAATAAGTGGCATTATCTGCTACAATCTTTTGGGGTACTCCAAAATGCACCAAGATGTTATCTTTTAAGAAATCACAAACTACTTGGGAATTAGCCTTTTTGGTTGGAATAGCCTCGACCCACTTAGTGATGTAGTCAGTTGCTGTTAGGATATAAATGTGACCTGCACTTGACTAAGGACTGACAGGGCCTATAAAATCAATACCCCATTGCTTGAATGGTTCACTCACCACAACTGGTCTTAAAGGTAAAGCAGCTAATTGAGGTCTTCCAGAAAATAATTGACATTTTTCACAATTTCTGACGAATGCATAGGCATCTCTGAACATACCTGGTCAATAAAAACAATTTCAAAGAATTTTGAATGCCGTTACGGTAGACAAGAAATGGCCTCCACAGGCCTCTTCATGAAAGGTTTTGAGCAACTGAAATTGCTAACTTTTATCTACACATCTTAGGAACGTACCACCCAGACCCCTTTTATATAGCACACCCTGCCATATTACATACTTTGTAGCTTGCGGCCTTAGAGTTCATCTTTCTTTAGGTGACAGCCTTTGTGGAAATTCTCCATAAGTCAGGAAATAGGCAATGTCACAGAACCAAGAATCTATTAGACTAACCAATAATACTTGAGATATTTCAGATTCTGGATTTTTAGGATGACTAACATTTTCTGCAATAAATTTACACAGACTTCTGCCTCTAACCAATTTAGTGGGTTTGATTCTTAAATCATATTCTTGAATCTTTGTCACCCATGCTGCTCTTTTTTTCATGGCTATTTCTTGTTGGGTGAGTAGTGCCTTCACTACTGAATCTGGGACAAACACTATAGAATGAGAATGGAGGATGTAGAATCTGAACTGCTTAACCGATTTCACCACAGCAAAGGCTTGTTTTTAAATGGGGGAATACTTTAGTTCATGCTTTTTTAAAGATGTACTCATGAAAGAAATGGGAGCTTCATTTCGTGAAACATCTTTCTGAGTTAGAATTCCAGACAGTGTGTGATCAGAAGCGTAACAATAAATGATAATTTTTTTTTTGTAATCTGGGTAAACTAGAGATGGGGCATTGGCCACAGCTATCTTAATTTCTCCAAAATCCTTTCTACCTTCTTCTATCCACTTAAAGGGGTGCTTTTCACTCATCATTCCCACTATGTGCCTTGTTAACTTAGAAAAATCTGGGACAAAAGCTCTCAAAAAGTTAATTTGACCGAAGAAAGATTTGACTCCTGTCCTTGTTGAAGGTAGATTGATCTGTTGAATAGCATTTTCAAGATCGATCCTAATTCCTTCTTTGGATATGATATGTCCCAATAATTTTCCTTCAGTCACACCAAAAATTGATTTTTTAGGATTAAGAGATATGCCATGATCTCTACATCTCTGCAGAACTGATTTAAGATCCCGAACATGATGTTTCCTTCTTTTAGAGTACACAGCTAAATCATCAAGCTAAATTACTATAATTCTATTTTTCAAATTGGAAAAAGAACAATCCATTGCCCTTTGAAAATTTGCCCCTGCATTGATCAGGCCAAAGGGCATCCTATTGTAAGCAAAAGTTCCCCATGGTGTAGTAAAAGCAGTCTTCTGTTTATCATCATCAGCTACACTTACTTGATTATATCCAGAAAACCCATCAAGAAGAGACATCATTTCTGACCCTACAACTGCCTGTAATACATGTTCCATTTTGGGTAGGGCGTAATTATCTTTCAGACTGTCCTGATTTAAATTCCTAAAGTCTACACAGATTCTTATTTCACCATTCTTTTTTCTAACAGGGACAATATTTGCAATCCAGGTTGAATGGTGAATAGGGTAGATGTTTCTGGCTTTTAGCATCTTGTCAACTTCCTTTAAGATTGCTTCAGAGACCTTAGGATTGTAACTACGAAGATTTTTCCTAAAAGGCTTTGATTCAGGCTTGAGAGGGATGTGATGACTAAATTTCCCTTTTCAAAAATCTTTAAGATCGCTATAATCCCAAGCAAAAACATTAGTGTAGGATGTTAACAGGATCTGAAGGTTTTTCTTTTCTTGGGTAGAAAAAGTTTTACCTATAGAAATCCACTTGGGTTCAGCCACAGTGCCAATGTTCACCTTGTCATATTCTTTTTGCACATCTAATTGAGAATTTTTCCTCGAAATGAAACTATCATCCTTTCGAGAAAACAAGTTCTCTAAGGAAACCAAACCTTTGGGAATTTCGTTTCTCTTCAAATAGACAACCTCTTCTTCTGGTAAGAATTCAGGATTTGACCCTCCACTGTCTTCATTCATTCCTTCAAAGTACATAGAAGAGAAAGCTTCTACACACGCCATAAAATCCTTTATCCGGGTATCATCTTCAAAAACTTGCAGGTGTTCAATGTTATATGGGACAGCTGGTCTATATATCATCTCAACCCTATATGTTCTTGTTTTGAAATCCAGGTGAGGGAGGAGTAGAGATGCTGATACGGCTAGGGAATCAGCCCTCATGTTGAGACTCCTGGGAATAGCTTCTATGGAAAAGGCTTCAAAAGAATCCATTTCGTCCCACACCAAATTTCTGTAATGCCTCAAACATTCATTTTTTACTGAAAAATGACCCTTTACTTGTTTGACAATAAGCTCAGCATCGCCTTTCATAAAAAGTGCCTTTACTCCCAATGCTTTGGCTTCTCGTAGCCCTAACAAAAGAGCCTCGTATTTGGTGGTATTATTGGTATTGTTAAAATCCAGTTTGTAAGAGAAAATGATATATTGATCATGAGGTTCTTTAAAAACAACACCGGCTCCAGAACCCATAGTAGTGCAACTACCATCAAATTCCATCGACCAAATTTGCTCGTTTCCACTAGGATGTTCATAGACAGGAGGGGCTTCATCTGAGAAAATCATGTAATTACCAAATTCACAGTCTTCAAATAAATTTTGTGCCTTAGGATCATCAGATGGAAGTACAATGTATTTGTTCTTGGCTTCAGGTTCTATTTTGACCTTTTTCTTCCCGATAGGGATGATGGCTTCTAACCAATCCATCTTTATTTCCCCATCCATGTCTCTGTAGAAAGTTCTACTCAAGAGCATACCGTAACTTGCAGGTATGTTTGCTACTAAAATAGTTAGTTTGAGTCTCTTATCAGGATAGGTTGCTAAAACATCTTGAGCATCTTTAACTCAACCAATTAAGGGAACTTGTTTTCCATCCATAGAATAGCACCTCTAAAAGGTTTTGGTCATGGTTAAACCTAAAACCTTGGCTATAGATGAGGGCATAATGTTATCAAAGGCACCCGAATCTATAATGCAGTTACTCAATTTAAGGCCATTTAGGAGTAGGGAAATATAAACGTGGTCAGGCTTCCTAGTTTCATCAAATTCATATTTCACTTTAGGAGTAGGAGTGACAACAGTGTCACTCTGATTCATGACAAACGGTGAAATAACTACAGGAATATCGATTGGATGATCATTTGGGTCAACAATACGTTGGTTAGATTGTGATGAGTCCAAAAGGTCACCTTTCACATATTTGACCAATTTGTCTAGTTCTTTGGGGTTTAACCTTAGATATTCTACAGGGGAGATTTGGATAGTAGAAGACTTGCAAAATTCTACAATATCAAAAGAAGACAAGCCGGAATCTTTTTGCACAACCTTAACATCAGGAGTCAAAGGACTAGAAGAAGAAGAATTACTTATAGGATCCTGAGTCTTATGGATAGGATTAGCTAGAGTTGAAGTGTTCATTGAAAACTTTTGATTTTGAGTAAGCATAGCACAATCAGGATCCCCAAGAGTGACCAGAATATCTCCTCTTTCTCAGTCAGATTCATATTCTAAAAAGTATGAACCAGAGTCACTAGGTCTTTCTTGAGGGAGCTCTTCCATAGTACATTCTCATAACACATCTTTAGTGACCTCCATTTGTACATGTCTTTGCATATCAGGGCAAGAATTACCATCATGATCTGTTGTTAGATGAAAGGAACACATGACAGCTTCTTTTGGTGAAGCTTCTATGGATAATCTTGGTTGAGTAGAAGGCAACTGAGGAGTTTTATTATGCCATTGATTAGGCTGCTCTTGACAGATATCTTGATAAGGAGAAGGGAATGAAGATCCTTGTTTGGGTTATTTTCTTTTCAAGGCAATTACGTCATTCAATAGTCTTTGAACGACTGGATCTGTAGGAGCTAAAGTAGAAGGTTGAGAATGAGAAATCTGAACATCTTTTCTCCATTTCCTAGCTGTAATAAGATCATCTTCTAACTCAGTAGCCTGTTCTTGGGCAACAGCTAAATTAGCTGGCCTACTCCTTATTAAGTGAAATCCTATGTCCGGGGGCATAGAATTTACAAAGAAACACTACTGGTTTTCAAGGGTCGGTCTTTTGGCAACAGGGATTCTATGGATAACTTTCTTGTATCTTGCCACATAATCTCTCATGGGCTCATGAATCTCTTTCTTCATTTGTGTTAATTGTGCTAGCAAAGAATGTTCATCATTAGCCCATTTAAAATACCCTTCGAATGCTGTCTTCATGGTTTTCCAATTTCTGATTGATCCAGCTGGAAAATGGCCAAACCATTCCATAGCCCCTTCTGAGAGAGATTGAGCGAAGAGTCCTACTACTACATCTTCATGTTGTACTACCAGAATGGCAGTAGCTACATTGAATGCATTCAAGTGCTCATCTACCAAAATTTTTCCATCTCCGGAAAATTTAGCTAAGACTTCGTTAATATCTTTAGGGAGAGGATGATGAGCTCCCAAATTTAAAGGACCAACGGCTGCACCCCATGGCTGAGCCATAACTGCACTTAGAAAGATTGTAACTAGAGGTGGTGCTTGAATACTAGACAAAGTTAAAGCTTGCCAGACACTAGAGGACGAAGAAGAATTGGGGGAAGCTTTAGGAGGAGAAGAAGGTCTACTTTTTTCCTTGGGTCTTAAGATGGAAGAGGAGGAAAAATGAAGATTTTGCAAGATTTCAAAGAAAGTATCAAAAATACCCTCCTTCCTCTGAGACCTAGTGTAAGGTTAAGAATCCAGAATTATTCTATATTATTACCTCTGAGTGATTCTATCAACAACTTGTGCCGCCTGGGTGATCAGGAGTCCTCTCAACCACTCTCCTATATCTTCCTCTTCTTCTAAAACTAGGAGAACTTGTTGATACTGGTGATAGCTGGTCTCTAAACTCCAAGCGATAGTGTTCAAATCAGAAATGATATCCTCTTGAGTGCTTTGAAAACTAAGGTCTGGTTGAATAACAGGAGGCTGCTCCTCCAAATTGGGTATTATCATAGCTGGTAGGACCATAACTTCTTCATAAAATAGAGCATTAAAACACAGGTCTACACCGTAAGCGCTTCCCAATAGAGTCACCAAAAATATGTTAGTGAATAGATTTGTCTTTCTACAAATAACCTTTTAAGTTTACTCTATCACCCTTAAAAGAAAAAATATTTCTAACAGTTGGGTAAGTGTCTCTTGTGATCACTTCCCTCTGAATTTTATAACAGGTACAGCTCCCTAATATGATATTCAATGAAGTGAGATAGTGATTTAATTGGTTAGCTTTTAACCAAAAAGATTATAAAGGCAGCAATATCATTCTTTGATGGTATGCTTTTAATCAACTTACAAAATAAATATAACTGGATAATGAATAGGAAGGAAACACAGTCACTTCCACAATGACATTTCATGAAAAACATATATAACTTTTTGACTTCAGATAATAGAAAATAGATAAAATTCAAGATTTAGATATCATGCAACAGCTAACAAAGATATAAAATAGGCCAAACAATATGCCGACACAGGGCACCTTGCTCTAGATCATAAACAACACAGATTCAATAACCTTCCTGTCATATACTTCAGAAATTACTACACAGATAATTGTTTGAAAGCTATTCTGTTCATAACATTCACCATCTGAACTATAATTATCAAAAACTATCTATATCAATCCAAAGTTTTTCTGAACCTTTAAAAGTTTTAGCAGCCAGAATAAATAACAACAAAGCACCGAGAGGCCTCCCGAAAAACACGGCCTCTTGGGCAAATAGTTAAGTAAATAATCCATCAGAAAGAGGACACATGTCCTTAAAGTTTAGCATGATAATCATAGTAAAAAGGGAAACTATATGACCAAATCAGGCTCCTTATCTATGGCATGATCCTTGCTTGTCACTGGACTTCCTTCTTTGTCAGTAACTGATTTAGTTGGCTTCCATTCTTTATATGCTTGAACTAGTTCCTTTGCAAGCGACAGATGTGGGATTTTAGAGTTCACTATTCAGGCCATGGAGGCATCTTTGATCCAGCTCAACTTTTTCACCTTCTCAGTAACATTGGATAATTGATCAATACACAAATAAAGCATGGATTCAATCCTTTCTATCTGGGTTAAATCAAAGGCTTTGGGATGAATCTTTTCTCTGATAGTTTTAATTGCTGAGTCAAAAGCATCCAAAGCACCTTTCAGTTCTTGTTCGCCAAAGACAGAGGGGTAGGTATAAGTGAAATTAATCACTTTCAACTCTGTTAGGGAAGCCTTTTGGATATACTTAGCTTCAGCTTCATATTCTTTATTCTCTGTAATGACACTTCTTATTAGAGCAATACGCCAGCTGATATTTTTCCTAAGAATGAAGAAGTGAGACTCCTCAGCACCCTTTAGCAACTTTTCTACACAGAATTTATTAAAGCCGTGCCTTTCAATTTCCATAAACTTGCTCATTGCTGACACCCATTTTTCTTCATCTGTACCCCATACTTGACGTTGAGCTTGCAACTCTCGTATCATTGTCTCAGTGTTATGAAGAATCAAATGTGAATCTTTAATATATTGCTTGCCATTATTTAGCACTTGAGCCATCCATTCATCAATTGAAGAAACTAAAGTTCATCCCCTTTGAACTTGATTCAGCAGAGTCTTACTTTCTTTAGAATTGGGATCAAACACTTGAGAAGATTGAGACAATGAGGTAGCATCAAAGTTGCAGAATGCATTAATAAACTGAGAAAGTGAAACAATGGTTTGTTTCAACTCTTTCTTTTCTTTGCTATCTTGCACCAATGTAATCAACATTTGTTGGGCTATTTCTTTGAATAGGTGGTTTTTCCTAGCTCTGTCCATTGTTCCCAACTCAATTTTGGTTACTTCAAAATCCTCAACCGCCACATCTTGCTTCTCTTCCTTAGGCCTGTAAGTAGCGACCTTGGTTGTCCACTTCCCAGTTTTAATATCAACAAACATGCGTGTTGTGATTTTCACCTTCTTGGCTTTAGGGTTTTTCTGAGCATATTTACTCACAATATCTTGCACTGGTATTGACACAGGAATCAGACTCTGCTTCTTATTAACTGAAGAAGTTAACCATTTGGGCATGTCACTAGTTGTTGCTGGTTGAGGACCAACTTTAACAGGAGTATCCATTAAATCTAGGGTTACATCTTTGAGATCAAAAAGGTCTTTCCCGATTTGCTCATCATCTCCAATTTGATAATTCAAGTCTCCAAACTTGTCAGCTTCCGGATTAACTATCTCCGTCTACTCTTGAGTCATCTTCATGTTCTTTTGTGTTCAGGATCGCGACCTAGTGATACGTTGAGGAGAGACCATAGGTGAAAGCTTCGCAACAGACTTCTTTTTAGATTCTTTCTTTTGCTGCTTATCAGATGAACCTGCATTACCAGATGTTTTAGGCATATTAGAAACAAAGGGGGGAGAAAATAAAATTGAAGATTTATTTCCAGTCGTTTTAGGACTAGACTGCTCTTTTTTTGCTTGTAGCCATTTCTCAGTTAATTTGAGAACATGCTGTGTTATGCTTTTAATGTCATCTTCCTCCTCCTTTGACCAATCAACATCTACCTCTTTAGTATCCAGAAGTCTTTTGAAATTAGGCTCAATCAAATCAGAACCATCATCTGTTTCCCCCTCTATGCTGAACTGTATTCTCATGGACAGAATTTTGGAGATGTAGAGTCTGTTATAGCTTCTGGTCATGACTTGAGATTCGTTTGCACAATCTTCCAAAAAATCCTCTAAATGGGGAACTGGAAACATGTGAGACCTTAGACCCAAGCTGCCACTAGAAATTTTTTTATTATCAAAGCTTGTTCTCTCTGTGTAGTACTTAAAATCGAAATGACCAAGGTCACTTTCGATACTTATGGCATCTTCAATGGTTAGACAAGAAAGTTTTCCTAGCTGCAATGGGAATATTTTCTCACCTCGGTCCCCAGGAAGGAAATGTTTTAGCACAACAGTGAGCTATCTACAGATCTCAGCAAAGATGAAACAATCAAATGCATATCTAGGAAATTTGGTAGGGGCATCCTCAAAACTGCCAATTCTTAAATAAGAGAACCTAGGAAATTGGATATAATAACTCCCAAACCTAGTCACAAAGTGATAAGCTTTTGAGCTCATCCTCCTGGCCAAATCTCCAGACATTTCAAAGCAAAGCTTACCCATAAAGGTATCATGAATTCTCCTATAATTCTAAATCACACTATCTTTGTGAAGCATAGAGAAATATTCAAAAATACACATGCCATCAATCCAAGGCTCGTGAACCATGCCATCAATCCAAGGCTCGTGAACCATGCCATCCCATATCCTACTACATGCTAGGCAATACATCAGATAAGAAGACATATAAAAGCTACAACCAGTATGCTTGGAACTATTCAACTATTCTCTCATAGATTCTGCAATTAATTCAGCCCAATCCTGTTTATGCTTGCCCTCTAAAATAATTTCTACATAGTAGAAGAACTAGTCTGAAAACAAAGAAGCCTCGGGTGACCCTCTAACTCTATGCAACATTACCATGATATCACTAATGTGTGGATGGATGTGATTTCTGTTTAACTTCTTGGGCAAATGGTAACCTCCCCTCTGGGAATTTAACAACCAATACTTAGCCATGGAAGTACGGTTCACATCAGCATTAGGCTTAAAATTAACTAGGGATTGGGTAGGAGAGAAAGCTGAAAAAGTTTGCTCTTGGATTTGGAAAGCCGAAGCAACAATTCCTCTGTTCACAGCCATTAACACTTCGCTATTTCTTTTAAGAGTTGACTTGGTTTTCTGGTCATAATGTTTAATACATTCACGGACAAGCTTAGGGCAAACCACTACAGGAGGGAAGCACGCGGCTATACATAACCCACTACTCAAAATTTCCATAGAAGGGAAATTTTCTTCAACACATGTAGTAAGCCTGTCAGCTATCCCTTCAACATCATACCCCTCTAAATCTATGTCTGTTACAATAGAATTTTTGCACACCAAACGAGACACGTTCCCAAAGAAATGAAATGCAGACTTCATGCTTGCAAGGACGGACTATGAATTTCTATAGAAACTCCCGTAAAAATCACCAGCTTTTAAAATTAAACACTAGAAGAATGATAGCCTGACTTACCTTGGTCTCTGAGGAAAATTCTGCAATTGGAGCTTTAAAAACCCTTACCTTCGCTCTTTGAGCAGCAACAACAATTCAAAAATAATGAATACCAAGAAGAGCTTTAAAAGAAACACCTCGAATGAGTAATTAATTACCCATAATTAAGACAATAATGTCTCGAAGAGAGATGTGACCATTCCCACATGCAATCATTTAATGTCACTTTGCGCAAACTTTTATGTCACACGAATTCCGCATTAATTCGACAGCTCAGACATGACTTAACTGCCGCCAAAAGATCTCTTCATTAAAAGCCTTACCTCAGTGGGGTCCACATCTAAAAAGATGGCGGTTATCCTTGGTTTATACCACATGTCACTTTTTTAAGATCCTTGAACACCCTTGAATACTCTTGAACACTCTTGAACCGAGTTCAAGGATGTTTGTATGTGTTCACCATTATTCAAGCCTGTTCCTTAGTATCCCACCAACACTTTGGTACAAAGAGCCAAATTACTTAACTGATAACCTTCAACCCTTGATCGGCCAAAGTTCTGTAGCTTGTGATCATGAAACATCTCCTTTAGTGAAAATACTAATCATCTACTTCCTCTTCATAAAAAATATGAATGAGCTTGAACACCCTTGAACACTCTTGAACCAAGTTCAAGGTTGTTCATAGTTGTTCGGACCTATTCAAACCTGTTGAAAAGACACGTTAGCAAAATATTTTTCTCTTTTTAACAAGAAATGGTGAAACATAGGGGAGGTCCTTTCACTGGGATTTTAAACATGAGGGCTTAGGCAGCTTGAGATCCACAAAAATAACAAGGCGACTTTGAAAAAGGAACATTAAGGGAAAAGGTCAAGATTTGGACTAACACATTTTCATCATGAAATTCTTTTGGTGTATGGCTATCTTTCTCATTATCCTTCTTTTAGAATCTCTTTATAGTACCTATGATGTCTATGAGAGTGTCATCCATTTTATCATGTTTGTTAATCTTCAT
>MU224422.1:5824807-5845513 GCA_018584345.1 Thuja plicata
AAAGTTTTACTAAAAAATTATATATATATATACCTATAAGTTTATATATATATATATATATATATATATATATATTTATATGTAAATACACACACATATATATACATGTATATATGTAAATATATGTCTAGATGGATATATGGTAAATGCTCATTCCCAAATGCATAAATAAACAAAATCTTCAAATATAATCCTTCATGAAATCCACTATAAACCAAAATGTATGACAATAGATGATTACAAACACATGAATTCTTTTATCCTTTCATATGCACAACAAGAGCATGTAGATTTCTATTGCTCTCTAGTCTATTAATATGGACATTGAAATGCCAAAACAAAAAGAAAAATACCATTTGTTCTATTCAGTTTCTTCAAGTTTGCAAGTAAAATACATGTCTTTTCTTTTCACATTGCTTTCAAATTCACAACTTACATTTTCCATTAACTTTGCACAAGATGAGAAAAATGTATATACTCAAGTGCAAGAATCCAAAATCTAAAACTTCATAGACTAACAAATCTTTCATTAGAACACAAGGTTACAAATTTCCAGCCACATGGCTACTACATATTTTATTCCTAAACATCATCTTTTCTAACGTTAGCCTCATAGGATTTTACAAGAACAACTATACAAGTGAAATATTATTTTTCTTCTAAGCTAGCTCAAACTTTATCCTTCATGAGCTCCAAAAAACAAGGAAGAAATATGCAAATAGAAAATAAACCAGAAGACTGTGGGAAGCTCACCTCCCATCCTAGGCCTCTAAGAGGCCACCCCCAAGCTTGGGGAACCAAACCAAGGTAGGATACACACAAGCAAACAAAAAAAGATTAAGAACAACATAACACAAAATCTCCCAACCATGAATTTCACAATGGGTCACACATTGACCCTACAATGGGGTGAAGTGGACCAAGTACCCTATCGGGTGAAATCCAGCCAAAAGCAAGAAAATATAGTAGCCTTCACAAGGAATCAAAAAATATCTTCTCATCTCCTTCCCAAATGCACAAAAACTCCCTTATGAATCCCAAGGCATTAACCCAATAACAAATCCCTTATGGCCCCCAAAATAAAGAGTGGAGTGACTTCATGGAGCCCATACTCCATGTTTTCTCCCTCTCCTCCCTGAGGAGAGACTCTACACCCATGGGATGTCCTAATACCTTCACCCCCAAGGATACTCTTCCCTCCCAAGGGTGAGTGGACCTTGAGACTCCCATTCAAAAATGCATTCTACACAACACAAAGAAAATCACAAAACAAGAAAGGAAACCAAAGCCAAAGCCTTCATTACCACACATATACAAACTTGAAAAGTATGCATATAACTATTATTTTGCACACAAGCAAAATGCTTCTACCACCAATGCAACTTAAGTAAATGTAACAATCACAAAGAGATGGTGCCACCAACCTAGATCTAAGATTAAGGTTTAAATTTTATGAATAGCTCCCTTTTTTCCTAAGTCCTCCTTCTCCAAGCTTCTTCAAAAATATCAATGTCTCTAATATAGAGAGTGGGTGTTCAAACTCTCAAACATGGAGAGTTTCCACTAAAAAGGCCTCTATAAAATCTTAGGGAAAGAGTAATCTTCTAATTGGTTTCTCTTCCCTAAGATCCTTACAAACTTTCTAAAAATGGATCCAAAAAGGGAAACTTGAAAAGGTGAATGAATTTCTTGCACAAAAAGGGAAGGGTTGTCTAACCAAGACCAAGCATTTTCAAAATTTTATTTTCGTCCTTCTTGGAAATTTTTTTTTGGAAGGGATCAAGGCACATATATAGGTGGTCCTAAGGTAAAAATTGACCCTTACCCATAGGTATATGATGTAACACAAGTCTTGCTCTACCCTATCTTCTTCTAGGGTATTCTTAGGCCACTCCTCTAACCTATTAGGGTTCTATAATAACCCTACTCTCATTGGGATTCTCTACTCAAGATACTACTCCTTCCAACATGCGAACACCAATCAAGTAGAACAGCAACTCTTCAAAACTCCTCCTAGGCTCTCAATAGCCCTTCTGGCTTCATCTTCACAAACTTCACAAATTGACCCAACATGATTAGAAACCACTCCACAAAGAGAAGTATGCTTTTAGGATGTCACTAAGATCCTTTTCAATACCCGCAAAAACAATTTTCATTGGAACCCTAATCAAGTTCCAAGAAACACAACAATTGCTTCCCAAATAGGGCTACAAGCAATTAGGCCTATTTTGGTGAAAAAATAAAATAACTTGAAAACATATTTAACAAGGTGGATAAAACAACTTTGATCCTGAAACCCTTTATAGAGAACTAAAGGATTTTCAAGGTCTTTGGCTCCCAAACTATCCGTACAGTACCACCTACAATCATGCCTAAAATTCAGGGTTTCATGGCATTCCAAGCCTATCTGATAGAATCCTTATTTCCACCACCAAGAATCATTCAACAATGCTTCCCATTTAATTTGGGACTTCAAGACTCATGTGTCTACCTCTCACCACACTTTGATTGAAGCTATCAATTCTTTCAATTCTCCTTATCACCTCTGCAACTCACTGTGATCCCTAGCCATGCAACTCTGGCTCGCCTAGGGCATCACCTTAAAATTGATTGCTTGGTTTCCAAGGCCCCTCCTTTAGTGTAAAATATGTATATGGATTCATTGCCTAATCTCAAAGGCCCATGTAGATTCCATGATGGGAAAAATATCTATGACCCCATCTTCATCAGTTGCCTGGTTTAGACTAGTGACTGGACAGAAAACAAAATAATTTACAAGACTAACTAAAAGCTTACAAAATGGAAATCCAAAACCAAATATAGACTTAAAAACACCTACTTTAACACTTCCATGGATTACAATACTTAATTCCATCCATTAAACCCCAATTTCTTAGAAAAACAATAACTGGCACTGTTCTTTCTATTACCCAGTCTGTACACACACTTACAAAAACAAGCCAACCCTTTCAAAAGTTTGAGGATAGCCTTAAGTAGTAGACCAAGAAACAAAATCAATGGTTTTAGACAGTTATGAAACAAATTTCTTGAAGTTTCAATCATGCAACAAATGTTGTCAATGTTGTCAATGACAACATTGACAACTTTTACATCTTTTTGGATTTTCTATCCAAACTTGGCCATAAGTCCACCAAACTTAACCAAATGCCTATCTAAGGTGTTATAAAATTGAAATAGGAATTCAAGTCCCTTACTTGTCTGATTTGACATTATAATGCATAAAAACACCCTATTTGACCTAATGTGGACAATCTTGCAAATAACGTCATTCAGGACCTATTAAGGCATTCTAAACTAACACACTTCACACTAGGACTTTTTTAGTCCCCTTATTGTACTATTGGTTTGGCTAGGACCACTACAAGTCAAAAATAACTTAGGAACCCTACGTCCTCTATTAGCCCTACTTAGGTGCTCCTGCACCATACTCCCCCACAAGGGAAAGTTATGTCACTCCTATGGACAAGATGTCTTCTGAGATGCCCACCTTTTTGAATTCTGCTTCTGCAATCCATGAGGATTCTGATTCATGCCTATGCTTCCACTTGATTAGGTCTTCCATGTACACCTTGTGCCTTGTAGTCTTCTTGAATCTTGAATCAAAAACTTTGTCAGCTTCCAACTGTGGCTTGGGAGATAATACAGTAGCCTCAAAATCACCACTAGTCCCTTGAAAATTTTGACCATTCTCATCTATCTTTCCTTTGAACTGGATTGAAGACTAGAAATATGCTCAAATCTGATGGTAAGTCTATTTTGTATGCATTAGCCCCATATTTGGCTATGATCTTTCAAGTTTTCACCCTCTTCATCTAAAGTTTAGTAGGGACACCCTTCTGTAACCAATATTTTTTCAAATGGACCATCACATAGTCACCTATCTCAAACTAAATATCTCTCCTCTTTTCATCAACTTTGGCCTTCAACTTTTGTTGACTGTCTTGGATTGTCTTCTTGACTTGATCATGTATCTCCTTCATGGTTTGGGTAAAATCCTCAACATGCCCACTCCTGTACTCCATGCCTACAAGATCCCTAAGCTCACACACACCCCTTGGGTGCATCCCATAAACTATCTCAAATGGGCTTCTTCCTGTCATTATGTTCTTACTATCATTGTAAGCATATTCTACTTGGGGAATAACCACATCCCATGTTAGAACATACTCCTTAGTTAGGCACCTCAATAGGTTACCCAACACTTAATTGACCACCTCAATTTGGCCATCAGTCTGAGGGTGGTAAGCTGAAGCAAAAGACAACTTGGTTCCCAGTCTATTCCACAAATTTTTCCAGAAATGGCCCATAAATTTCACATCCCTATTTGAAACAATACTTAGGGGTAAGCCATGAATTCTCTCAATCTCTTTTAAAAAAAAAATGATATATGAATAGCATCATGTGTAGTCTTGCAGGGATGAAATGTCCCATTTTACTAAATTTGTCAACCACTGCATAAATGCTATAATGTCCTTGCTTTGTTTTGGATAGACCTACTATGAAGTCCATGCTCACACACTCCCATGGCTTGTTAGGGAATGGTAAAGGTTGATATAAAACTACATTACTGATTCCTCCTTTGGATTTCATGCATATGGCACACTGCTCCACATACCTTGTAACATCTCTTATAAACTTTGGCCTATGGTAGAACCTTTGCACTAGCGCCAAGGTTTTGTTCATACCAAAGTGACCACTCAAACACCCATTGTATTTCTCCTATATGAGATTCTCTCTCATGGAGCCTTTTGGCTAACATAACTGATTTCCCTTAAATAACAATCCATTTTTCAATGTAAAATCAGAAAATTTGCTATAAAAGTGATTCTGAAAATCAACACACCTTGTATGCCTCCCCAAAATCTTCATCTGCCTTGTAGAGATCTCTGAAACTATCAATCCCAATGCTATTCAACTGAATTTATTGGAATGTCAACAATCTCCTTCTTAGTGCATTTGTAACCTTGTTTAATTGCCCTTTCTTATGATTAATTGTAAATGTGAATGCTTGCAAATAATCCATCCTTTTTAGATGCCTATTGCGTAGTTTCTCCTGGGTATTGATGTAACTAAGGGCTTGGTTGTCAGTAAACACAACAAATCCTTTGGGCAAGAGATAATGCCTCCACTTTCTAAGGGACTAAACTAAAGAAAATAGTTCTAAGTCATAAGAAGAGTATTTCTTGTTAGCTTCATTTAATTTCTCACTAAAGAAGGAAATTGGCCTACCTTCTTGACTCAATACACCCCCTACTTCCATTCCACTAGCATCACACTCCATAGTAAACAATTTCTCAAAGCTTGGCAATTGTAGGATAGGTTGAGTGGCTACTTGTTTCTTAAACAACTCAAAGGATTTCTCTGCTTCTAAGTTCCACCTAAACTTAGTTTTGACTCCACCCTTAATGGTATCTAATAAAGGAACACAAATACCACTAAAGTTCCTAATAAATTTCCTATAAAACTAGGATAAGCCATGAAAAATTCTTACCTCAGTGGCTGTGGTAGGTGGAGGCTAGTTTAGGATAGTTTCCACTTTGTCTTGATCCTTCTTCAAAGATCCTTTGGACACTACAAATCCCAAGTATACTATTTCTTTCTTGAAGAACTCACATTTTTCAAGGTTGATAGCCAATTTATCTTCATGTAATACCTGCAACACTGCCTCTACATGCTTGATATGCTCCTCCTTTGTCTTGCTAAATATTAGTATATCATCAAGATATACAACTACAAACTTCACTGTGAAGTCCTTGAGCACTTCATTCATGAGCCTCATGAATGTGCTCAGAGCATTTGTGAGGCCAAATGACATCACAAGCCATTCATATAACTCATCTATGGTCTTGAACTCCATTTTCCATTCATCCCCTTCTTTCGCCCTGATTTGGTGATAACCACTCTTCAAATCTAGCTTGGTAAAGTACATTGCCCCACCAAGGAAATACATGAGATCCTCAATCCTAGGTATAGGGAACTTATACCTTAATGTAATTTTATTTATAGCCCTTGAATCTGTGAAAACTCTCCATTTTCCTCCCTTCTTGGATGCCAACACAACCGAGACTACACATGGTCTTATACTCTTTTTGATCAAGCCTTGATCCAAGAGTTCTTGCACTTGCCTTGCCACTTCCAAATTGTGATTTGGGGTTAGCTTATAAGTGCCTTATTAGGCAAAGATGCACCAGGAACAAAGTCTATCTGATGACTTATTACTCTCCTAGGAGATAAAGTAGCAGGAGTGCCATCACTCACTATTTCTTTATACTTCTCAAGTAATTCTTGTATCTCTAATCGTAATGGCTCCTTGAATGGCTTTTCTTCCTCCTTAGGTTTTAACACAATAGTATACCCTTCATTCTCATCATTCTTGAGATCCCTCACAAACTCCTTTCCACTACACAACATGATGTTAGGAGTCTTGGACTCTGGCTCCTCCTCTTCTAACAAAGACTGAATCTTGAAAGTTCTTCCCCCTTTGTTGAATGTGATGGAATTATCCTTTCCATCATACACTTCTCCATTATCAAATTTCCAAGGTCTTCCTAATAGCAAATGACAAGCATCCATTGGTAGGATGTCACATAATAGTTTTTCCTTATACCCTACTATAGAGAATTCCACCCATGTCTGCTCATTTACCAATACACTTTGGCCTTTGTTAAGCCATGTCACCTTATATGGATTTACATGGGGTACTTTGGTCAACTTGAGTTTTTTGATTTCTTCCTCAGAGATAATATTATCAGTGGAGCCAGAATCCACTATCACCTTACAAACTTTGCCAAGGATCTTGCATCTTATCCTAAACAAATCCCTCCTATGCTTAGGTTCATCCTTGACTGGTTGTCTTATCAACACCCTCTTGAACATTAAGTTTTCACCCATCTCTAAATCTAGATGGTCAATCTCAGGTGCCTTGACACTTGAAGTGTCCTCATGAGCATAAGCCACTCTTTTATTATGATTAGAAGTAGTTGGCTTGTTAGGGAATCTATATGTTGGATGGCCTAATTGACCACAATTATAACACTTCATACTTTCAAAGTATGAGTTAATTATACCTCCTCTTCCTTTGCTAGGACCACCTTGATTTCCCCTGCCTCTTTTATAGCCCCCTCTTGGCATACTTCCAATACTATGCTTTGTCAATTTGTTCTCACCTTGTGTCCTTTTCTCATTGCCTCTACCTTGATAGCCTCCTCTTTTACCCCTTTGGTCTCTTCCTCTACCTCTATTTTTGAAGTTAGAGTCACCCTTCTTCTTGTTCTTTTCATCTGCCCTTAAGTCTAATTGATGACACCTCTGCACTATGGTTGGTGTACACAAACTGATTTCTACTTGGATGTTCCATTTAAATCCACCCAATTACCTAGCAAATTTGATTGATTCATCTTATTTCTTAGACCTAAGACACAATATTGGGAATTCCTCTATATAAGAGGCCACATCTAGGTCTTTTTGCTTCAAATTTGTCTTTTCCTATGGAGTTGATTCTCATAGTCCTCTGGTAGATAATTCTCCTTTAGCTTTCTCACCATTGCATTCCAATTGGCTATGGGTTGCTTACCCAATCTAACCCTCTCATCTTGAAGGTATTTCCACCATGTTATGGCTGACCCTCTAAGTCTTGATTTGGCCACCTTGAGCTTTTGTGCTTCAGTTACTCCTTCACACTCAAAATGGTTCTCCATTCCTTCAATCTAATCCATTATTGATTCTATGTCCATCTTTCTACTAAACAGTCGTATACCTTCCAACGCCTTTCTTCCTAGGGCTTTTATGGATTTTAGGAAGGGCTCTTCATTAAAGATAGGGTCTAGTTCAGGAATAAGGTCCTCCTCAGCTATCCTTTTACCCCTATCATTGCTTTCAACTTCTTTGTTTCTAGTTGCTGCCTTAGCAACTTCTTCTAGCCTTATCTTCATTCCTTCTAAGGCTTCTTCAAGGAGTCTATTCTTCTCCATTTTATCATCCACCTCTTTAGCTAGCTCTACATTTTTCACCATGATTGACTCTCCTACTAATTCACCAGTAGCGGTAGACATACATTGACTTCCCAAGTCTTTAACTTTCTCTGATACCACTCTGATGTAATACAAGTCTTTCTCTACCCTATCTTCTTCTAGGGTATTCTTAGGCCACTCCTCTGACCTATTAGGGTTCTAGAATAAACCTACTCTCCTTAGGATTCTCTTCTCAATATCCTACTCCTTTCAACTTGTGAACACCAATCAAGTAGAACAACAACTCTTCACAACTCCTCCTAGGCTCTCAATAGCCCTTCTTACTCCATCTTCACAAAATGACCCAACATGATCAACAACCAACCCACAGAGAGAAGTAGGCTTTTAGGATGTCATTAAGATCCTTTTCAATACCTTTAAACACAATTTTCATTAGAACCCTAATCGAGTTCCAAGAAACACAACAATTGCTTCCCAAATAGGGCTACAAGCAATTAAGCCTATTTTGGTGAAAAACTCAAATAAATTGAAAAATTCTTTAACAAGGTGGAAAACAAAAATTGATCCTAACATCCTTTATAGAGACCTAAAGGATTTTCAAGGTATTTGGCTCCCAAACTATCTGTACAGTACCACCTACAATCATGCCTAAAATCAGGGTTTCATGGCATTCCAAGCCTGTCTGCCATAATCCTTATTTCCACCACTAAGAATCATTCACCAATGCTTCCCATTGAATTTGGGACTTAAATACTCATGTTTCTACCTCTCCCCACACTTTTATTGAAGCTATCAATGCTTTCAATCCTCCTTATCACCTCTGCAACTCACTGTGATCCCTAGCCATGCAACTCTGGTTCGCCTAGGGCATCACCTTAAAATTGATTTCTTGCTTTCCAGGGCCCATCCTTCAATTTACAATATGTACATGGAGTCATCTCCCTAATCCATCTCCCTAATCCTAAAGGCCCGTGCAGATTCCACGGTGGGAAGAGGATCTATGACCCCATCTTCACCAGTTGCTTGGTTCAGACTAGCGACTGGACAGAAAAGAATAATTTACAAGACTAACTAAAAGCTTACAAAATGGAAATCCAACACCACACAAAAAATGAAAAACACCCAATTTAACACTTCCATGGACTATAGTACTTAATTAAATCCATTAAACCCCAATGGCTCAGAAAAACAATAACTATGACTATTCTTTCTATTACCCAGTCCGTACACACACTTACAAAAACAAGCCAACCCTTTCAAAAGGTCAAAGATAGCCTTAAGTAGTTGAAAAAGAGACAAACTCAATGGTTTCAGAAAGTTATGAAACCAATTTCTTGAAGTTGCAATCATGCAACAAATGTTGTCAATGTTGTCAATGACAACATTGACAACTTTTACATCATTTTGGATTTTCTATCCAAACTTGGCCATAAGTCCACCAAACTTAACCAAATGCCTATCTAAGGTGTTATAACATTGAAATAGGACTTCAAGTCCCTTACTTGTCCAATTTGACATCATAATGTATAAAAACACCCTATTTGACCTAATGTGGACAATCGTGCAAATAAGGTCATTCAGGACCTATTAAGGCATCCTAAACTAACACACTTCACAGTAGGACTTGTTTAGTCCCCTTATTGCACTAGTGGTTTGGCTAGGACCACTACAAGAAAAAAAAACTTAGGAACCCTAGGTCCTCTATTAGCCCTACCTAGGTTCCTGCACCAGTATACCAAGTGGACTTCCTAAAAATGGCCCAAACACACCCCTAGGTACCTTTCCAGCCTCCTAAACTTTCCTTAAGAGCTTACCCATGAAAATAAAGTCCTAAGACCAAACCTCAAGCTCCCTAACCAATAAATTTACATGAAGATTCACTATGGTATTAACCTAGGTAGGTGGGCACCGTGAACATGTCATGGCCACATGTACACAACATAAGTGTCAAGTGACACACACACACACACACACACACACACATTCACACATCACTAGACACTTGGCATATCCACTTGGGCACATTTCACATAAGAATTAAAAATACAATTTACAATTTTGAAATAACTACAATCAAGCACCCATTTACGTTTACAAAATTAAACACGATACAACAAGGTCTTGTCTCTTATTAGACACAACCTTGAATTTCACTAAATTTCACATAGACCTAGGTTTGGATCCCTGATTTTAATACCGTGGTCTTATTACCTTCACACTAAATCTGAATATTAGTAGTCCAAGGAAATTTAATATACATCATAATGAAATATACATTATTTGAAAAATTTATGAAATATCGACAAACTCAATTTAACTCTTAAGATCATATGCATTTATAACATCATTCAAGCATTTAACTTTCATTTTACAATAGAAATCACATTATATCATAACTGAATCAAATCAAAATTTCATAATAAACCACCTAAGCATATATAATCCACCGCATATTCATTAAATCCAAATAACCATAAATGAAAAACCATAATTGTATCATAAAACTAATCATCGCGAACATCATAAGATACTGTGCATCTAGAGTCTAAATGATCAAATACAGTCTGATCCAAGGTATAAATCCATAATGTATCATACATAATTCACATAAAGACCTTCACAAGATTTAAACGATATCAAAAACTCATCTCAAATAGTCCTATCTTAGCATGATTTCACAATGCATCCCAAGTCTAAGGCAGTTCACCTAACTCAAGTAGACATAGATCACCTTGAGGTACAATCTCACAAGGGTAGTACCTGGTCATACTGCTGTAATAAATCAATCTAGGCCTCTCAAAATGTCAATGATAAAAGGAAAATGAGGGAGGCTCTTCATAGTAAAAGAAGATCCATCAGAAGGAGAAAAGCCATTGGTTTCTGACATAAGACAAAATGATGAATGGATTATAGACAACGGGTACTCACATCACATGACCGATGATAAGAGTAAGTTCATTAAAATTGATAAGTTTGATGGTGGTGTGGTAAGCTTTGGAAATAGTACGCCTTGTTTGGTTAAAGGTAAAGGCACTATTTATTTGAGTGGTAAGAGTAATACAAATGTTGTTTATTATGTGGATGGTCTAACACATAATTTGTTAAGTGTGGGTCAGCTAAATGATAAAGGTTATAGGTTGGAATTCAAAGGAGGCATATGCATAATAATTGATATCTCAGGTGATGAGATTGTACCGGTAGGAAGACTAGAGGTAATTTATTTCATCTGACTAATACTATGAATATTTGTTTGGTTGCAAAGGTTTAAGATAGTTGGCTATGACATAGAAGGTTTTTTCATGTAAATTTTGATAGTTTGATCAAAGTAAGTAAGACTAATGCAGTTAGGGGATTGCCTCAATTAGTCAAAATAGACAACATGATGTGTAAATATTGTCAGCTAGGTAATAAGTTAACTAGTTCTACTCTCAAAAACAAGTATTTTTCATCTAAGAGCATACTTGATTTGGTGGATACTGAACTTTGTGGGCCTCTGAGATAGAGGAGTTATCTAGGTGAAAGATATTTCATATTGTTTATTGATGACTATTATAGAATGACGTGTGTAATTTTATTGAAGGAAAAGTATGATGCTTTCCATAAATTCAAAGCATTCAAGGTGTTGGTTGAGAAGGAATCTGGTATGAATTTGAAATGTTTAAGGTCTAATAGAGGAGGTGAGTTTACTTCTGCAGAATTTGTTAATTATTGTGAGGATAATGGAATAAAGAGACAAATGTCTACAACAAGGACTTAAAAAAAAAAGGGTGTTGCAGAGATAAAGAACATAACTATAGTGGATGTTACAAGGACTATGTTGATTTAAAGTAATGTACTGAAGAATATATTGGAGAGAAGCAATCAGTACTGTTGTTTACACACTGAACTAGGTGCAAGTAAAGAAAGGAATAGATAAGACACCTTATGAGATATGGTATGGTCACTCACCTAATGTTAAATATTTCAAAGTTTTTGGCAGTAGATGTTACATTAAGAGGGATTATTACATAGGCAAGTTTCATCCAAAAAGTGATGAAGGTATTTTCTTAGGTTACTCTACTAAAAGAAAATCATATAAGTGTTTCAATAAGTGAACTAACAAAATTGTTTAGAGTGCAAATGCAAAAGTGAATGAATACCATGAGAAATTTGGGGATTAAAGAAATCAAGTGATAGAGAGTGATTGAGAGATTGTCTATATTAAACCATAAGTGCCTGAACCAGCAGATCAAAACAATGTGGAAGAAGTGATACAACCACCAGAAGAAGAAGCTCCTAGACCTGAACCGATGTTACCAAGGTATGTGAAGATGAATAAATCTGTTGATAAGATTATAGGTGATAAGAATGCAGGTGTTCTAACCAGATGAAATCTTAGAGAGAGTACTTGTTTGATTTCCAAGTATGAGCCTAAGATAGTGAAGGGAGCAGTCAAGGATGAAGATTAGGTAAAAGCTATGGAGGAAGAACTTGATCAAATTAATAAGAATGATACATGGGAACTTGTTCCTAGATGTAAAGATAAAAATGTGATTGGTACCAAATGGGTTTTAAGAAAACTGAATGAATATGGAGATGTGATAAAAAACAAGGAAAGACTTGTATGCAAGGGCTATGCACAAGAAGGACTAGACAATGGAGATACTTTTTCTCCAATAGCAAGACTAAAAGGGGAAAGGATTCTACTTTCTTATGTTACTTATAAGAAGTTAAATTTTTTTTCAAATGGATGTCAAGTCAGATTTCTTGAATGGAATATTTCTTGAGGAAGAGGTCTACATAGAATAACCTAATGGCTTTGCATTGACAAAGGTTAAGGACATGGTATGCAAGCTAAAAAATATACTATATGGACTAAAATAAGCTCCAAGGGCATGGTATGAAAGGTTACATTCCTATCTTATTTAGATTATTTTTAATAGAACAAGTGATGATAGTAATGTGTATCTAAAAGTTTAAGGAGATAAGATGTTGTTTTCAGCTGAAGTATTTGTTGATGATATAATCTATTGGTTCCCAAAATTATAGATTGAAAATCCAAGAGATTTTGCCAATTATCCTAGATTGCTTCAATCAGTCTTGGCCAATGAACAAGAATAGTCCAATTCCCCTACACTTTAGGCTTCACTAAACTTAGCTGGGTAAACCCTTACCCCAAACATGAAGGTGTCTTTATATAGTGAATTTAAACTTGTTTGATTTCTCAGGATGGAAAATGTTCCCAGTCTAATCAGAATAAGAATTTTTTTTTTTGATCGGTAAAATGCCATAGCCAAATAATTTTATTAATTAATAATTTTTAGTATAGCTGATAGTTCACCCCATTTAGTGTAGGTGCTGGTAGGAAAGAACGGGGTCAAGAAAACCTCCAGCCTTGCCTGGGACCGCAGTCCTAAAAAAGTACAGAATTGAGAGAGCATGCCCCCGCTTTTACAATTTGCAGATAAATATCTTCAAGATCAGATACACAGTAGACCCATTAATAGGGTTAACAAAAAATTCTTGCTAAATGAGGAGCTTCCATTCACTTTCATATGATTGATTGATTTGTAAACTGTTCTGCCAATAAGGGTGTACCTTGCTGTCATGTTTTGCTTGCATAGTCATCTCTTGAAACATCTCACGCTTTGACTAAGATCTTTTTTAGTAACTTACAGCCAAAAGAATTGATATATCTAATTTTCAAATAGTAGGGAAAGTGAGCTTCTTACCATTGTCTCATTAATCTAAATTTCTCCTCTGAGTATTCAAACCAGATATTAATAAATCAAAAGTTTGTGAGTTTAGGCACTAAGGAGCCCATCCTTAGGAACTAACATTGTCATTCAAGTTAGCTCAATAAGAAGAAAGGGTTGTTAATCGCTAATTACTAAGTATTCTTATTTCAATTCTTCTCAAAAGTAAAATATCCAGATCTGCATTGCTATTATTTAATCATGTAAAGTGATTTTAAGTAAATTAGAGTTGATATACTTCATTCTAATAATCAGGCACCAGTAAAGAAAAGACAAAGGATTCTGTTAGAGAAACACAAGAGGAAAACATACCTAGTTACATTTGCCAATATAAGCGTAGCAATCCCACATTTCTAGAGTGTGACTTTTCTAAGATTTCCCATTATTACATATCCCAGAGAATTCATATCATTGTTAAACTAAAGCTAGAACATCCAACAAACATAAGTTACAAATAACTGTGTATATTTGTCCACCTTTATGTATTGGTGTGTGGATAAAGATAAATGTCTATGCCCCTCAACATAAATATGTATATATATATTTATATATGTCTATATATAAAAATATGTATATATGTATATATATATATAAATATGTATATATGAATATGTATGTATATTGCATATATATTCATATGAGAATACACACACACACACACACACACACACACGTATATAAATTTATATATATGCAATAGTATGTATATGTCTCCCTACCATTATTCTGTAATTCATTAGGAAATATGGAGACTTCAGATGAATCAAGCCATTAAGAGATTAAAGATAGCCTACCAGAGGGTATGTGTAACTACATAAATCTGTCTATCTTAGAATACAAAACCCATTTAGGGGAGAGCCCTTATTGAGAACTAAAGAATCTACCTAATGAGATGAAAAAACCATATAAATTAGTTTTAAGGATCCCAGTCTAGAAGCCATCAGAAGACCTTTCTTTGTTGACTTCAAGACTAGAGATCCTCAAATGCACTTATTTTTTAACATAAAAGCAACTGTGCTAGTTAATTTATATACCAATTATTAGCCTGACTACTAACATATGCTCTATACTTACTGTATAAAAATGTCAATTAGGCACTTTTATAGTAATATATTCTGAGACTTTCATCCATATGTCCTAAATAGATGCTTGCTAGTACCTACCATATTCCTTACCTATTCTTAGCTTTTCGTAGTGTGATATGCAGCTAGTGTCTAATGATGAATCATTTTAGATAGTATGTTCCCTTATCCAAACTTGATATTCTAAAATTCATTTACTAGAGAATTTATTACACAGGCATATTTGTACCAGATATTCCTTATTTTTCTAAGTACTTACCTACCATATTCTATTTTCACACCTGGCTGTTCGTGTCTATTCTTTGCACAACACTTGCACAGTTATGTAAGCCATATTTAATCTCAAAAGGAAAAAGTTAGATCTTGTTTGTGTATCTAAAACCCGCATATAATCCATAAAAAAAAACCTTCTTTGATGAAATACATAGGCCAGTCCTTTATCCAACTAATTGGGTGTAATGTAGTCAAGCTTTGTTTGAACCCTCACGTACACTCTGCAATTCAATTTTTGATTCTCTCCCCTATGACATCAAGGATGAATTGATGATACTATTTTTTCTAGTCCAAAATAATTTTAATTCCTTGGCAAAAAATAAATTAAACAAGGATTTGCATAGATGATAAATTTGTATACAACCCTTGATGTTCGAAAACTAATATTAAAAGAATTCAATTTTCCAACATCAAACAGTAAAGAGAAAACTCTGTATAACTGAATATTCAAAGGACCAATCCAATAAAAAAATAATGAACTTACTTCTTCAATCTTGGACATGAAACATATTTTCTTTGTATTAATAAAAAATGTGAATATAAATTGATTTACATTTTAGTTGTAGTCACCATCCATGCTATCTTCTCAAAGTACCCCTTTTCTTTTTTATATATGTTATTATATTATATCCTTTTCTACACAGCCTTGATATCCCTTTTATATAATACGAAGGGATGTAACAAACTAAGGACTGTTACAAAATGTCTATTCTAAAATGAAACCCTATTTTAGGTAGTAACTACAATCTTTATATCTAATTCATGGGAAATTAACTCCATTCAGTTGAAGTATCCCAAGTATGGCCAACACTTCATCATTAATATCATCATCAACCCAACCATTGTCATTCATCTGGATTTCTCGTGCAAGGTCGTACAAATTGGGTTGATCCTGCTTTGCTTCTAGCTCATACATGTCACACTCATAGGCTGCATAAATGGTTCTGAGTTCCCAGGCCACTTTCATTAGGCTATTAATCAGGTATGTTTGATCTTATTCTATCCCTATCATACTGGGCTACATCACTGGATGTGTATTTTCATTCCAAGGATAAAAAACCGTTGGTAAACCCATCCTCTAGCTTGAAATTCAAATCTTTTGTACTCATGTTGATTTTTACCCACTTATAGAAACATTTTAAAAAATTTTATCACCTTCTGAAACACGTCATTCCACTTTCTCATTAAATTCCAGCATGATCATCTGGCCTCACACACTTGAATTTAATTTATTTGCATCATACATTCTCTAGGGATTGCCAAAATATTTCACAAGGATATAGTATCTAGTGCTTTCTTCAAATTTTCAATCACATTGAACTATTCATGAACATGAGTATTGGACTCTGTGAGCTTCATTGTAATCATTTCTTTAGCCTTGGTGGTGTCTAACTCTCATTGATTTAGGACTATCTAAGCCATTGGGGGTTGGTAGGTATCTTTTAGAGGGTAGTCCTTCCCTCTGAGATCTTTGGTTTTTCTATTTGTGTTACTTTCTCTCCATTGTACCTCCTTTTAGAGTGAATGCTATAGTTAGACTGGACCTGCAATATCCTTGATGTAGTTGTGGCATTGGCAAACACAATATCTTTATCTTCCATCCACGAGAAAAACATGTGATCTAGTGCGATCTCATATTCTTGTTGTACAGACATTCCTTGCATTTGCACAACTAACATTGAGCCTTCCATGCTTGGGGAAGAATACACCTATACACCATTATCAGGAACTACGCCTTGTCTTCTCTTCTCAGCCACCTTGTTTTGTAAGTTACCTTTAGGACAATTTCTTGAGATGTGAGTGACATTGTAAGGAAAACACCATGTGTGAGTATGATCTACTAAATTGTTTTATAGATTCACTAGCTCCTTATTTGATGCAAGAGCATTCTTGGTTTGTTGGCAATATTGCATCATACTATGAGTTTGGGTTACAGTTAGCAGGATCTGTGTTTCTTTTTGTGGTTGGTCTAGTTGGATCTTTAGTTGTTGGACTTGTACTAGCATGCTCTTGATAGTGTTTTAGATTATTCCATGTGATCGTTTCTTCTTATGCTATGTTTGTATAGGTCTGTCCACCTATATTTGTAATATGTTTCCTACTTTGGGAAATTTTATTTCTTGTGCCAACTTGTGGTCGTAATTTTGCATAAATATAGGGATTAGTTTCGTGTTAGAGGGTAAGAAAGAGTAAGAGGAAATGAAGGAATGAAACAAGGTATAGTAGTGGCCTATTGAGCTGAAGCATGCAGGGATCTTTGCAATAGACCCTAGAGTTATTTTCTATGTATGTGGTTGTAACTGTTAAGACCTTATATCTCAGTATGTATGGTTAATTTTTGATAATTAAAAGTTTTCTTTCACCCTATTGTGTCAAGTTCTTTTTTGTTTATGTTGTTTTTACTCTTGCTACAAGGTTGGACATATACTTTGGGGATTCTCTCACCTTGGAACTGCATCACATGGTATCAGGGAAAATTTAGAGTAAGGTTTGATGTTGGTGATGTTTGAAAATTCATGTTCCTATCCTTGTGATTCCTTGGAGAAGTTGTTTTTGAGGTGGCATAGTGGAGATCTGGCTCACATCAAACTAAGGACTATACAAGGTGGTCAAAACTTGAATTAGTTGCACTTAAGGTTTTGAATATGCCTCCTAGAAGACTAAACCCTATGATGATTGATCAAATAAAAGAGGATCTGTGAGGTGAGAATCATAATGAAATGAATGTATTGAGGAATGAAGTCATGGATGGTATCATAAATTTTGTTGCTGGATTATAAAGAGGTTCTAGAATACAAGATACTTATGAGGAAGCTTTTGATGAATTCAGAGCTGTAGAGATTGCTAGATCTATTGATGAAGATGGATCTGATAGGTTGATGAGAACTGTGGCTAGATTGAATACTGGTCATAGGATGGAAGTATCTAATTTCTCAAGTACATTGAATCATGAAGACTTGATTGATTGGATAGGAGAGCTAGACGACTGCTTTGAGCTTGGAGACATTTGTGATCCTTTGAAGGTTAGATTGGCATAGACTAAGTTGAAAGGGCATGTTTCTCTTTGGTGGAAGGAGTTACAAAAAATTAGAGAATATGAAGTAGAATTGAAGATTACTAGATGGAAGTTGATGATTACTAAATTGAAAGCCAAGTTCATACCTCAGGATTATGAATTAGAATTGTTTAAGAAGTTTCAAAATCTGGAGCAGAAATATCTCAGTGTGAAATATTATAGTGAGAAGTTTTACAAGTTGACCATTATATCTAGACATAGAGAATTAACTAAAGAGAAGGTTTCTAGATATGCTAATGGTTTGAGATATAACATGCATGATGAGTTGAGTATGTTGGAGATTGGTAGGGTTTAAGATTCTTATCATTATGCTTTGAAGGTCAAAGATAAGTTGAAGAAGAGAAATCAAGGTAACTCTAGAGGAAAAGACAAACATGTGAAGGAGAAAGATAATATTTTTGAATAAGTTAAATTGGTTGCACCTAGGACTGATGATCGCAAGAGAGATGACATAAATTGGTTTAAAGGCACTTGTTTTAAGTATGGACATAATGGACATATATTTTTAGTGTAAATATATTCTTGTGGCTCAAGATGATCTTTTTATTATTGAGAACATGGCTAAACCTAGAGGTGATGAGAATCTCAGGCTTAGAAGAACATTGCTGACCAAGAAGCAAGATGATCCTTGTCAAAGGATAAATTTATTCAAGACTATATGTAAGTCTGGTGGTAAATGTTGTAAGGTGATTGTTCATGGAGGAAGTATTGATGACATGGTTTCTAAGGAGATGGTTCAAAATTTTAGTTTGAAGAGGTTGAAACATCCTTTCCCTTATAGGATTAGTTGGTTATAGGAAGATCATGTAGTAGAGGTTAAGGAACAGTGCATGGTAAGTTTTCACATTAGTTCTTATAGGGATGAACTATTATGTGACATTGTGAATATGAGTTCTTGTCATGTTTTACTTGGAAGACCTTGGCAGTATGATCAAGAGGCTATTCATGACTATACAATAAATTTCATTACTATCCTAAAAGATGGATAGAAATTTAATTTGACTCCTTTGAAGGATGGAGACAAGGGAATGAGAAATTGAGAATTGGAAAGAGATATGAGATGACTGTAGAGGTTAGTACAGACATGAAGGTTCAGAGATCAAAAGGAAAATCAAAGGGTACTAGTGGTAAAAGGCAGCAAAAGAAGATTCAGTTGGGATATTTTCCTATTGATATATCTAGTTCAGGTAGAAGACATGAGTGGAAGAATGATAAGAAGACTCATTTGTCATAATATACTGAGAAGAATGGAATGACAGTGTAAGTAACAAGTGTAGAGAATATGTGGATTAGGAATGAACATGGGATATCTATCTTGAATCCATTAAGATTTTTATGAGCTTCTCTTATGGAAAATATTTAGTCACCTAGGGTGTCTGATGTATGATCATTCTTGGTTTGCTAGCAATCTTGCACCATTCTGTGAATTTGGGTTACAGTTAGTAGTTTCTATGTTTCTAGTTTTCATTGGTCCAATTGGATATTTAGTTGTTGTGCTTGTACTATCATGTTATTGACAGTGTTTTGGATGCTTTTTTGTGGTCACTCCTTATCTGGTGTTATCTTGTTCAAGATATGGAGGATTATGTAAGAGAACAATATTTTTTTCATGTTCTTCTTATTGGGTTGATAGGTTGGAGTGTGGTTTGAGTTTCCATGTGAGTTAGGAATTATGCTCATGGATTCTTGTTCTCAAGTGTTCTTGGATCATTCTCCTATGATTTCATTTCTTAGGGTTGATCATGTGTTGAGAATTTATGTCTCTTTCTTGTCGTGGGTAATGTGTTCATGACTGACATAGACTTACCTAGAGATTTGTGTTGTGATCTAGTTTATGGGATTCTTAGCCATTGTGATCTTGGCATGTGGATAGCTGTTCCTTCATGGATTATTCTATGTGATCATGTCTTCTTATGTTATATTTGTATAGGGTTGGACCTATAATTGTAATATGTTTCCCGCTTTGGGGAATGTTATTTCTTGTGTCAATTTGTGGTCGTGATTTTGTATAAATTTAGGGCTTGGTTTTATGTTAGAGGGTAAGTTAGAGTAAGTTAGAGGAAGTGAGGGAAGGGAAGAATGTATAGCAGTGGCCTATTAACCTGAAGCTTGCAAATATATTTGGGATAGATATTAGAGTTGTTTTCTTTGTATGTGGTTGTAACCCGGAAGGCCTTACAACCTGACATGTTTGGTTAATTTACGATCAATAAAACATTTCTTACATCTTATTATGTCAAGTTATTTATTTTCATCTGTTGTGTTTACTCTTGCTTCAAGGTTGGACATCTCCTTTGAGGATTCTCTTACCTTGTAAATGTATCATTATTTGAGCTCAATGACACATTCAACAACAAGTTAAGAACCAAAACTAGTTGATTTTCTAGTTGTGTGTGGAAAGTACTATCTTTACCAACACCTTGTGTTAAGATTGATGAACATCAATCTACCCAAGAACACCTGCATGCATAGCTATTACAAACAGAATGAAACAGACAGAAGAGAGAAGGATCCAGAAAGCTATGGCGGCCGATAGGCCAGAGACTGCA
>MU224422.1:5853026-5864258 GCA_018584345.1 Thuja plicata
AAATATTCAAAGCTAAGGTTGAGAATGAATCTGGATTAAAACTAAAATGTCTGAGATCAGATAGAGGAGGAGAGTTCACCTCTGATCAGTTTTATGACTATTGTGAAGAACATGGAATTAAAAGACAATTGAGTACACCTAGAACCCCTCAGCAGAATGGGATAGAAAAAAGGAGGAACAAGATTATACTTGATACAACACATACTATGATGATTGAAGGAAAAGTTGCACACACATATTGGAGAGATGTAGTGAATACAATAGTCTATACTATCAATAGAACTCAATTGAGGCCAGACACAGATAAGACACACTATGAACTTTGGTTTGGTAATGTACATACAGTAAAGTATTTTAGAATATTTGGCAGCAAGTGCTACATCAAGAGAGATGATGGTGTTGGTAAGTTTGATGCTAGAAGTGATGACGGTATTTCCTTGGTTACTCTACAAAAAGAAAAGCATATAGATGTTTCAATTTGAGATTAAAGAAGATAATTGAAAGCACGCATGTTAAGATTGATGAAAAGTTTATGGTTCAAGAGAGGTACTATGAATATGCACCTATGATTGAAGATGAACCCAGGCCTAGAAGCAAAGATACTATTATTGAAGAAATGTTTGATTGCATTGATGTCTCATGTAATGACCCTGAATCAAGCAGAGAAGAATCAAAAATTATAGAAGAAGTCACACCTAAGGTTCCAAAATTCACATCTAGATACCACTCTAAAGATGATATCATTGGAGATCAGAGTTACAGTGTTTTGACTAGATCAAAAGAAAAAAGTCTAGCAATGGATGAAGAGGTATGTTTACTTTCACAAATTGAACCTTTAAGTGTTGAAGATGCTTGTAATGATTTTGATTGGAAGAATGCAATAAAGGAAGAATTAGAACAGATAATTAAAAATGATACATGGGAATTGGTCCCTAGACCCAGTGACAAAAATGTGATTGGAACAAAGTGGGTATTCAGAAACAAGATGAATGAATATGGTACAGTAGTTAGAAAAAAAACAAGATTGGTATGTAAAGGATATGCGCAGAGGGAAGGAATAGACTACACTGCTACATTTTTCTTAGTGAGCAGACTAGAAGCCATTAAATTTTTCTTGGCCTATGAAACATTTAAAGAATTTAAAGTTTATCAAATGGATGTAAAGTCAACTTTTCTAAATGGTGACTTGAAGGAAGAAGTCTACATAGAACAACCTAAAGGATTTAATCTTTCAGATGAACCAGACATGGTATGCAGATTGAAGAAAACACTCTATGGTCTTAAATAGGCCCTAAGAGCTTGGTATGAGAGAATCGATGGTTATCTTACCAAGATTGGATTTAAGAAAGGATAAGAAAATTATAACCTATTCACAAGAGAGACACCTGATGGATTATTATTAGTTGTCATATTTGTTGATGACATTATCTTCAGAGGTAATGACAAGCTCAGTACAACATTTGCAAAAGAAATGCAGAATGAAGTTGAAATGAGCATGATTGGTCCTATAAAATACTTTTTGGGACTGAATGTAAAGCAAACAGATAAAGGTATATTCATTAATCAGTCAAAATATGTGAAGGAAATACTGAAGACCTTCCAGATGGAAGACTATAAGCCAGTATGCACTCCCATGATAACATGAAGCAAAATTTAAAAAGATGATGATTCCACAACAGTTGATAAGACATTGTATAAATCTATGATTGGTAAACTTATTTATCTAACTCAATCTAGACCTGACATATCTAATGCAGTTGGCATTGTTGGAAGATTTGCAGCTGAACCCAAGCAGAATCACCTAATGGCAATCAAGAGGATATTCAAATATCTAAAGGGAACTATAGACTATGGTTTATGGTATCCCAAATCAAAGAATGTAAAACTTCATGTGTATACAGATGCAGATTGGGTAGGTTGTATTGATGATAGGAAGAGCACTTTAGGAGGAGTAGTATTTCTTGGAGACAGGTTGGTTTCTAGGATAAGTAAGAAGTAGAACTATATTTCTCAGTCAACATCAGAAGCTGAATATGTTGCAACAACACTGAATTGTACAACCATGGTTTGGATCAAGTAGATGGTTAAAGAATTTGGTATTCAGGTTGATTATCCTATTGTTATTGATTGTGATAACACTAGTACTATCAACATGTCTAAGAACCTTATGATGCACGCAAAAAAAAAACACATAGAGATCAAGTACCATTTTTTAAGAGAAAAGGTTGCAGACAAAGAAGTGAAATTGGACTATGTGAGCACCAAAGAATAGTTTGAAGATATTTTCACAAAGCCCTTATCAAAGGATACTTTTGAGTATCTCAGGGAAAATTTGGGAGTAATTCCCTCTCCCAAGTCTATTTAGAAGAAGTAGCAAGATCATCAGTCATTAAGTGACTGATGAATGGTTGAATACTCTACTTTTGGAGTAGTACCTATGCCTAAATATCTATGGCACCATTTTCCATTGATGTCAAAGGGGGAGTATGTACTAATGGGGAGCATATACTCTGGGGGAGTATATACATGGAACAAAAACACAGTCAGAGGAACTGCAGAAGTATAGAGAAATCTTTGATGAGGATATTGAGAAGATTGTAAAAGAAAGAGGACACGACGAATAGAAGATGTTTTTGATATCATATGTTTCCATCAATGTCAAAGGGGGAGATTGTTGGAGATTTGATTCTGTTCAGTTGACTGATTGTATGTTTGTCATTGATGACAAAATATAATACACAGTAGTGATTTTGTATGTAATTATGAGAATGATGAAATGAAGACTTGTGTGGTTAGATACATGTTTTTGACATGTTTATTATGTTATGTACATACACGCAGATCCAGATATGATGTTTCAGTCAAGTTGTGTAATTCTATTATTGGCAGTTACAGTTCTGGAAGAGTATCTGTTCAAAGCTGATGTATGTAACATGTTTCTTGAGTTTCACCTATATTTAGGATATGCATGTGTATATTCATGATTAGTTATGAGTTGATGATAGTTATCTAAAGGTGCCAAACGTGTTTCAATAAGATTGCAAAGTTAGAATTAATTTGGTGAGGCCAACTTAGTGAAGCGTTGCGTCTATTCAGTTTATACTTGTGCAATTGTAATTATGCTTGTGTGCTTAGTAGAGCTAACAAAGATGTTATGAAGAGTTTTCTTACAGGTCCCATGATCTCATACTTTAAGGAAGATACTTATAGCAAGTCAATTGTGATACGCCAAGTGTGAATGATACAAAAAGAGACAGAAGATGTAAAGAGTAGAATATCAGATGTGGTTCATTCATCAAGAGTCTATGTGAAGAAGAAATCAAAGATTGTAATACACTGGAACTGATCAAGATAATAGGTCTACTCTATAGTTCATCATCAGATATAGTTCATAACTATTATACAAAAGGTTGTAGCCTTCACCATTAAGCAGTGAGCTTTTAGATAGTGAGTCCACCACCCCTAACAGGGTTATTTGTAAAAGAATCCTAACAGGTCTGACCCTTAACCAGGTCACTATACTTATTTCATTGTAAAGTACAACTCCTAACAAGGTTGAAATATCTTCTAACAGGGATTAGTATAAACAAGTATAGTTCATCGTGGGTGCTAATTCCCACCAGGGTTTTTACCATTTGGTTTCCCCGTAATCAAATTGTGTGTTGTGTACTGTGTTATCTGACTAAGCATTTACTTTGTTGTATTCTAAAGTTAAGGAAGTAAAAAAAATAATTAAGTTACTGATAACTGATTCACCCCCCCCTCTTAGTTATCCTTTGGGACTATTCTAACATGTTTATCTATCAATGTATTAATTTTTCGGGAATTAAGTTGGTTTTCACTTTCAAGTAGTTGTAAGGGTTGGTTGCTTGATAGTTGTGTTCCTCTTGGAAACCATGGGGTCCTTAAAATTTGGTGTGTAACAACAAAGAAGGTGATGCAATGTAGTTAGATGAACTGTAATCCTTTTTAACTATCTTTGGTCTTCTTCTCTGTTATAAATTCATGAGTAAATAAGGATGTATTTTACTCCTATATCTAGTATGCGCTTCCATATTTATTATCATTCCGATATATTAGGTGAATGAGATGCATTGTGATGTATTATAAGAGTCTAATAGTTGATGAACTACCTTTGGATCTCCATTGGCGATACTCTTGTGAGAAGCTTGCTTTGAAAATATATTATAAACTATTATTTAATTTTTAATATTATATTGGTTTTTGGAGTGTGGGGTTTTTCTTTCAAAAGGGGTTTCCCCACATAAATCATTGTGTTGTGGTATGCATTCTATTTATGTTATTTCTATTATATTTTCATAGCTATTGTAAAGACCTAAGAAATTTTTACATAACCTTCCTCTCAAGATTAGCATGTAAGAATTTTTTCTACTACTTAACTTCCATACATTGTTTAGCTTTGTTTTGTGTACCCTTATATGTGATTGTGTGAGTGACGATTCTAAGTTTAGGGGATCTCTCTCTCTCTCTCTCTCTCTCTCTCTCTCTCTCTCTCTCTCTCTCTCTCCTATCAATNTTCTATGTTTAGGGGATCTCTCTCTCTCTCTCTCTCTCTCTCTCTCTCTCTCTCTCTCTCTCTCTCTCCTATCAATATGCATGTATACTCAAACTCCTACTAAAGTGGGGGCTAAATTTAGTATTGTAAATTGTAACCTTATACAATTTAAACACCAATTTTTTTTTCTTGTCTCAATGTTTCATGTTCTAGCTCTTATCCAAGCCTATTTCGCATTGATATACTGAAAATTTGATGTCATATGTTTGCATGGTTATTTAATTCATTGTATCAAACAAATTACACTTGATTCATACTTGTTTTCCCTATTTCGGTAAGTCAATAGAACCTTAACCCTTGACCTGGTTAGTGGTGCTTGATGCACCATTGACTTGCCAAATTGGGCTTAATATGACCGTTGGAGGTCATTTTAATTCACAAAATACCTTGAGAACCCTATATAAGAGATTTCTTTTCATTTATTTGCACATCCTAAAATACATCAAGAAGAAGCATCCAAGTTCAAGAATTCAAGGCAACATTTCATCCCACCATATTCTTCAAGTATTCTTAAGAACTATGAATTATGGAGTAGCAAGTTACAATAGTCTTCATGCAAGCATGTTTCCATGATTGATCTCCTTATGTCTAGTTGTGTCATGTTATTGTATCAACAATTGTGATGACATTAAAAGAGTGTTGCATCATCAAGTATGAGGTATAACATTTAGTATCTTTAGAGCTTCCTTTTCAATTCAATTTCAAGGCTAATTCAAAAATCTAGGTTTGACCCAAACAACCCCCTATTAACCCTATATGTGGAGGTGAAGAAATCTAAAGACACAAATATAGAATCGGGAAGAGTAGACAAAGACCTACATATTGAGATTTTGTAGAGGATAAAAAGAAGGGTCAATGGTTATTTTTCTTTCCTGTGACCAACACTTTTCTAATAAAACTTTTGGGGAAGGTTTTGAGTAACATCTTGATCCAACAAATGTAAATTTTATCTACATTTGACATTCCTACTTCAAGGACGTCCAAGGTCACCAAAATTCCACTTTTGGGCTTAGATTTCAAATACCTATTCCTCTCTTCCTCCTCTTTCCAAATTTGTAACCCATGTCTACATATCAAATCTGATACTTTATGTGCATGTTGAATACTCTCAATTTCCCACTTTTGGCCCTATATCTAGCATCCAACTCACATTTTTTTCATAGCTCATTTTCAAATCAATCAAGGACTATTGGATCCACCTTATGCCCAATTATATTTTATCAGATTTGAGGTTGAGCTAAGGGCATCCACTCTCCTTAGTGTAATGAAGCGAGAATATCTTTATTTCCTAGTTTGCGTGAATAAAATAGTGAACACCCATTTACACACTATTACACTAGGTCAAGAATTGAAGGGAGACTTACACTTCTATAGATAAATAGAATTGATTTCATCATTTTTAATGAAATAATTTCATTTATAATAAAAAATTTATTGCAATGGACTCAAAACTAATTGCAGGATATTCTTTTTGACTTGAAGAAACAAGCAAACACATTGTGAATAACAAATTTCAATTCAAAGGAATATATGAGGAGTTCTAAGAGGTTGAAATATGATACCTTACCCTAGGGACATTGGTAAAATATCACACAATTATCTTTATGTTACGTAGGCTCATATTTTAAATCTTTGATCATCAATAAACTTGCAATATAAGTCCATTCATTGTTTAGTACTTACAATATTTTAATTAGATGAATGTTGTTATTCTAACCCTTGAAGATTGTGTTTTTTAACTCTATAAAATTTATCTTATAATGTAATTTGTATCCTTAAAAATAAAATAAAAATATGATACTTTTTGACAATAAAATTGATTTTATCTATTTATAAATGTAACCTCTAAACAACATTACCTCTAAGCAATATTTCATTCTGAATGAAATAATCTAATTATTTACTTCTTTCAACAATAATAGGTTCTTTACAATCCTTCCAACACTCATAAAAGTATGGATCTTCTTCATACAAGGTCTTCAATTCATCAAAACCCAATACTACAATCTTCATCTCAATAAAAAAGGTCCTTCTCCTACTCAAAGCATCAACAACTTTATTTGTCACACCACTCTTATATTTCAACACAAATTTGTAGCTCTACATAAACTCAAATCATCTCATATGTCTCTGATTCAACTTAGCTTGGCTTCCCAAATACTTCAATGCTTGATGGTCGGTAAACAATACAAACTCCCTAGGTAAAAAATAATGTCTCCACTTCTTCAAAGATTGAATTATAGCATATAATTCTTGATCATAATTTGAATAACTTCTTTTAGCATCATTCAACTTCTCACTAAAATAAGAAATAGGTCTCCCTTCTTGAGTCAAAATAGCTCCAATTGCACTTCCACTAGAATCACGGTCTACTTGAAATACCTTATTAAAATCACGTAAAGCCAATACTAGTTGTTCAGTTAGCTTCTGCTTCAACAAATCAAAACCTTTGTGGTCTCCATGTGTCCATTTGAATTTCATTTTATCACCTCTCATAGTTTCAGTCATCGGTCCACAGATTGAACTAAAGTGTCTGATGAACTTTAGATAGAAACTAGCTAACCCATGAAATGATCTTACTTCCACAACACTCTCAGGTGTAGGCCACTCAATAATGGCTTTCACTTTTTTAGGATCCATTTTCAACCCCTCAGTACATATTACAAATCTCAAGTATACCAACTCTTCTTTCATGAAAGTACACTTCTTGATGTTTATCAACAACTTCCCTTCTCTCAACCTCTGTAATACTTGTTTAGCATGCATCATATGTTCTTCTTTTCTCTTACTGAAAATAAGGATATCATCCAAATAAAAAATGACACACTTACCCAATAATCTCTTTAGGACATCATTCATCACTCTCATAATATTACTAGGTGCATTAGACAATCCAAAAGTCATTACCAACCACTCATATAATCCTTCATTTTTATTAAATGTAGTCTTCCACTCATCACCTTCTCTTATCCTAATCTAATGCTATCCACTCTTCAAATCAGTCTAGGTGAAATACTTGGCTCCACTCAAACAATCCATCAAATCATCCATCTTAGGTAAAGGAAACTAGTACTTAATCATAATATGATTAATGGCTCTTGAATTAGTACACATCCTCCATTGTCCATTGCAAATACAACAATTATTTCCCATGGAATTAGACTTTCTCTGATCAACCATCTCTGCAATAAATCTTGCACTTGCCTATTGAGTTCCTCAATCTCTATTGGTGTCATCCTATATGCTTCTTTATTTGGAAAACTAGCTCTTGGTATCAAATCCATGCAATTATTAATACTTCTTGTCGGGGGTAATCCATCAGGTACATTGTGAGATATTATGTTAGTATACTCACTCAACAATCCATAAATTTCCTTAGGATTTTCCTATACCACAAAATTCTTCTTAGACCCCTTAGGTACTGAATAAAAACACACATTATTATGCTTCATGCCATCCAAAAAATTCCTACCATCTACCAAACAGATTATTGTATTGGTACACACTTCACTCTTAAGAGGTTCCTCTAAAGGAAACACATTTTGTTTCATCCCATTAGCAACAGTAGTATAAAAATTTCTTCTACTATCATGTATGGCTTGCCTATCATACTACCATGGTCTACCCAACACGACATGACACACATCCATAGGCATAATATCACACAAAAATTCATCATAATACTTCCCAATATTGAATTTAACTAAGCACTCTGAACTTACCAGTACCTTATGTTCATCTTGAATCCATGCAACTTGATAGGGTTTAGGATGCTTCATCCTCTACAACTTCAGTTTGTCAACTAACTCCTTTGAAGATAGACTATCAGAACTACCACTGTCTATGAAAACATTACACACCTTGTTATATATACCTTACCTATTGTTCTAAACAAATTATTCCTCTGTATAGAATCCTTCTCTTGTTCTCTATGATATAGTATCCTCCTAATAATCGGGGTTTCACCTTCCTCTCCCTGATTGTTTTTCACTTAACTGGTGGACTATTCATCAGAAAATGTTGTTCTTCTACTGCTTTCTTAGTGAAGAGTGTACAAAAAGAAGTGTAGGTGTTATGCCTACCCTTTCCACAAGTTGGTTAGTGTTCCCAACTTCTGCAATCCTTCAATAGGATGTTTTAACTTATCCAAATTTCTTCAAATCTTTCAATCCCTTCCACACAAGGTGATTTCCTCCTAACTTGTTCAATTTCAAGTCTTCAAGTTTTAGAGACAGACTCTCTAAAAAAGTACCAACATGGACTATTGGTTCAACCTGTTAGGTCTATTCAAAAAAATTTCAAACAATAAGTCCCTGGTCTATTTTTGCAAAAATATCTTGTGAAGGATACTTGAAAAACCCTTGTTTCATGTCTTAGAGTTTAAAATTTGGTCCTAAAACCCTAAGCGTCAAATAGGTTTCTAATTCATGTTACATTTTTCCACTTAAAGTCATGTCTCACATGGGTTCCTTTTAAAAATGTCCACATTCATTAAGTTGTCGGTATCCTAATGCCGTGGTCCCGTATTATTCCCTAAGTTCAAAGTCCGCAAATGTTTTTATTAAATTCATTATCTGTCAAGCTAATATGTTTTGATCTAACAAACCACTTAATAAATTATTCCCAAAGTGCTTGAAATCTACTATTTAAGCTATTAAGCCATCACAATGCATGTCTTTGGTGGGTCCGATGGTCAGAAAGGGTTTCAGTTAAACAGTGGGTGGATTTATTTTTATCAAATGGTAGACTTAATCACTTAATCCCAACATGATCGAGATCTATCCATTAAGAGATTAAGTCTGATTGACGTGTGTCTTTGGAGTGACATGGGCCCTATCGCTGGTAGTACGGTAGAGATTAAAACACAGACATATCTAATGGTGGACTTAATTTCTTATGGTTAAGATGTGAAAGATCTATCAGTTAAGCGATTAAGCGATGTTGACATGTGGCAGTTGTTGGACCTAGGTATTTTGAATAGCTGTTGATTAAAGTGCCGACAATTTTATTTTGAACCAATGGATGACTTAATGGCTTATCCTAAAGATGCGCAAGATCTAGCATCTAAGCCATTAAGCAGTGATGATGCGTATCCAAATGGTGAGGTGTATTCCACTAAAGGTGAAACTGACCGTAGATTAAAAGGTGGAAAACTTGTTGAAGATCTAATGGCATACTTAATCGCTTAAACGAAAAGTGCACAAGATCTATCACTTAAGTGATTAAGCCATGATGCCGCGTGTCCTAGTGGGTCTGGCTAAGGTCATAAAAGAAGAACTAAAGGCAGAGCATGTACAGAAAGATTCGACGGTCAACTTAATCACTTAAAGGGAAAGTGATCAACATCTAATGTATAAGCAATTAAGTCATGGTGACGAGTGGTAGAAGGAGTGGGTCCTGTATAATGCAAAATTGATGTTAAAGAAGGTGCAGTTACTGAAGAGATCAGATGAACCACTTAATGGCTTAAAGAAAACATGTGTGAGATCTAGCGATTAAGCCATTAAGCCGTGTTGATGTGTGTCCAAGTTGATAAAATTGTAGCCGTAGTCAGTAAACAAGGTGAAATAACTTGCAACCAAGTTAAGATGAATCTGACAGTTGACTTGATCTCTTAAAGGAAAAGTGAACAAGATCCAGTGTTTAAGTGATCAAGTAGTGCTAACATGTGTCCCAGATGGATAATTTCTTCTAGGAAGAGATGAGAGCCATCAGATGAAGGAGATGTTGTTGAAGATCTATGGTCCAGATTCAAAATTCTTAAAAATGATTGTTAGTGAGCCTTTAAGCTGCGAGTTTTGGACCAGGCAAATTGATTGCAGAATGTGTGGCCACTTCAGTTTAATTGAATGAAAAATACTGATTTTATTGAGGCCATATAATTCATTCCTAAACTTGAAGCTGGCATAATTCATCGAAATTATTCAAGTGAAGATCAGAATTGCAGTGATATTGAGCTCTTTGTGACAAATTATAGAACAGGTAAGTCTCCTATGATACAGTAGAAATTCATTCTTTCAGTGAAATTTGAAATTTGAAAAGGTCTCAGAATTGTTACTTTAATCTGAATATCATTCTCGTAAGAGGCCCTAGATTCAGAAAATGGCCCCTAGGATTGAATTCTCTAGCAAGGTGGAATATAAAGATAGAAATGTGAGAGATGACCTTCTACAACAGTTGAGCGGGTCCACAAATGATGCTACCCAAATTAAGAGAATGGTTCCAACATATCCCCATTTTAGAGTCGGGAAGGGTTTGTATGATACAGGTAGATGGGCCAAAGATGCCAGGACTAGCATAAATGGTTTAAATTTATTTAAGACTGCTTATAGCCAAAGGAATGCTCTTCCCCCAGATTGCAACACTGTTGGAATAATGATACATTTGGCATCAGTGAATGCACTTAGTGAAAACACTTATTCGGTTTTGAAGTGCTTACCGAGCTCATCACTCAGTCTACAGCAGTTACCGAGCATTCAGTAAAGATCACAGATCAAACAGTTCAAACCGAGCAGTAAGGCAGTTACCAAGCACATGAGAAGAACAGCAGTTACCGAGCAGACGGTAGTCACCGAGTCATCAGACTGAAGATAACCGAGAAGTCAGTTTCTACCGAGTCACCAGTGTTTACCGAGTGACAATATGTTTACCGAGTA
>MU224422.1:5864925-5888268 GCA_018584345.1 Thuja plicata
TTCTATTTGGAAGGTTTCTGGGTTACCAATCTTTGTGTTATGTGTTATGAATGATTACATTTTCATGTTTGCAGTAGATCAGATGAATGAATGGTTAAGTAGATACAAGTGCAGAAATATAATAAAAAGTTTTAAGAGTTACTGATTCACCCCTCCCCTCTCAGTAACTCTGTTAGTCCTGAATATTTCCAACAAACACATGGGATCTAGATGTGGGTAAATTGATAGTGCCTGGGGTATTTATGGAGAAATACCTATTTACTTTGATAGCCAATATATATGACAGAGTATCGAGGGTTTTAAGAGATACAGAGGGAAATGTGTTGTTGACTGTCACAACTAATGAAATTAGAAAGATATTCAAATTAAGTGACCTCTCAATTCAAATGGATGACATTGAATTCAACTATTTTAAACAATTGTACCAAACTCAAAAGCCGTACTACAAAAATGAGGCTTTGAAAGGGTACTTTAATAAAATAGGGGATTTGATTATTGTGGGCCCAAATACACCAGAGCCTTTTAAACTAGACTATTTCAATAGTAAGGATAGGAAAATGTATAGTACCGTGTGCCTTGTGCTAGGAGAAGATGAGGAAATGAAAATGCATGTCCACCTCATGCTTATGGTTGTTCAAATTTTGCATCCCCACCTCTCAGTAGTTTTTGATTATGCTTCCTACATTGCTGAGTTAATGCATGAAGGTCTGATAGGCATCAAGGATAAGAACATACTCAAGCTAATGGGGTGGTACTTTATAAGGATGAATATGATTGTGTTCAATAGTGTTGATGTCTTTGAAGAAGAAATGGACCTCACTAAGTTTCAGGATGATGAGGATTTTCCTGTTCAACTGTGGAGTGCTGATTTGTCTTGGGACAGAAAAGAAGCCAACTATATATATTTTGAAAGATCTTTTGCTGCTAGGATTGAATCACTATTATGTAAGCAAAACCCTAGAATCCATAAAGACATGATGAGATTATTAAGGCCTTTGGAGTATGCCCTAGAATTAAAAATTGTTCACAATTGGGGTGATCTCATTTTGTACCCTGTCTCCACAGTTATCAGAGTTTATGGTTTCAGGGGAACCCCAAATGTTCTACCTTACAGAGTGCCATTGAAGACTTGTATAGAAAAAATTATGAGGAAAATGGGTGGATTACAAGAAGAAGCCTTGAAAGGCAAGATGAAGGGAATTATTTTCCCTACCCTCACTAGACCCCATCACTTCATCATGACAAAATGGGGATGGACATAATTTGATAAGTATTTTAAGCCATACCATTTAGCAACATCTGTGTCATGGTGTCCAGATAATGAAGGATTCATTGTTGACATGTTGAGGAAGAAGACCTAGTGCCTGGCACTTGATCACCAATTCAATTTCCCAAATGACATCATAAGGAATCTGTTTAATCTGAATGACCAAGAAGTTAGGAAAGAAAAATGGTTGGTGTATAAAAAATATTTGGATTTTATTCACAATTTTGATAGATCTTATGATCCTTTGAAGGTATTTTTGCTGTAGGCTAAGAAGACTGAGTCTCTGATGAAAATGTTTGAAGATATCATGCAGACTCTTAACCAGAAGATGAAAAAAGTAATGGAGAGTGAGCCAAAAAATGCTAAGGCTATTCTGAGTAAAATTACACAAGGAAGGGTAATCCCACCTGGAAATTATGTGGTTTACAAATAGAGAGGGTATAGTACAATAATGCCTAAGATTGACAAAAATTCTGACCAAAAGGGGAAGAGGCCAGTAGATACTAGTGCTCAAACAATGCCATCTCCAAAGAGGCAAAAAATGGAAGGAAAAGAACAATCAAGTGATGTATACTCCCCTTCTCCATCCCCTCTGAAGATGGATGACCAAGCTATTACACAACAATTGGTCCAAATGGGAAATATAGGGCAGGTTTTTTTCACAAACTAGGAGCTACAAGAGGTAGTGCCATAGGCACCCAGGCATGTAACTCAGGATCTTACAGTAGTAGAGTTTGCAGGAAAGGAGTTGGACCCTTTAACCAGACATGCCAATGAAGAATTTCTATCTGATGATAATTTTATTAAGGCTAGAGCCTTCATTCAATTCCTATGGAGAGCCCATATTGATGAATTCAAGGATAAGTGTCACAAATTGCAAGAAGCTCAGCCAAACTAGAGCAAAGAAGAAATTGAAAAGGAAGTCAAGCAAGAATTAATGACCAATTTTGACATGATAACCCCTGAAGAGGGAACGGAGTTAGTGAAGAAAAAGGGAGTCCTTATCTTACCCCAGTGGGATTTGGCTAATGCAATTGTGTTTGATGTTGTGAGGAAGGAATCCAAACCATTGCACACTTGTGGGACATCAATTAGTGCCCAGTTCAGTGATGATCATGCAAAATTGGCAATACGGTCCTTGAAGAGGAAAGATAAAAGGAGAACAAATGAAGATGATCAGGCTGAGAATGCAGGTAGCCTCATAATAAAAAGAGTTTCATATAATTTAGGGGTAGAAGCAGCTAACCTTACTTTTCAAATTACTAAATTAAGCTTGAAGGTAGCTGAGAAGCAAGAAGGTCACACTTTTAAAAACTTGACACTGAAATATGAAGTTGTCTTGAAGGCTTATCATGATGAGAGGATTAAATCTATCCAAAAGGATGATAAGATTGCATTCTTAGAGGGAAAGAAAATAACTCAGGTTGTGCCTCAAAGGAGGATTTCAAAGGATCCCCATCAGCCTTCCTCATCAAGTCCTATTATTACTTATCCTCCTTCCCCTAGACCATCAAATTTTACCATACTAGAGGAGGTTGAACATGAAAAGGCCAGACTAATAGCTACAAGGAAAGAGCTGGAAAGGAAAAAGAAAGAATGGGTGGAACAGTCTGCAGCCTTCAGAGAAGCAGAGGCATGGGTGGAACAAAAGTATGCAAATAAGATACACAACACCCTTATGCATTGTACACATGAATTGGTGCCTACTTCCATCTATGCACAAGGAAATAAAATTGTTAGCATAATGAATGAGTACAATGAAAACAAGGAAATTTTAGACCAATTGGTGAATAAATGGAAATGGAAGGGAGGAGAGTTGAAATTCTTCCACACCACTTGTAAGAAGGAGAACAATGTTGATATTGTTTTGACTAGCACCCATAAATGTGTGAAATGGCTCATGGACATGGACATAAGAAGGAGCATTGTCATAAGGAAAGTAATGGCCCTGAAGAGGGAATATTCAAAGGACAGATATGAAATGTTCCCAAATATTTTTAAGAAGAATGGAGATATTATGGATGAAGAATTATGGCATCAACAAATGAATGAGGCACTAGCAGTAAGAACCAATAGTATAATACCCTTGGAAAGTACAATGCTATTTGTTCAAACAGTTGAGATAGTTGGAAATGCCAGAGCATTTTCTACATTTTGGTCAGATGAGATTGAGAAAGAATATACCACCTGGAAGGAGATTAAAAGTAGAAAGGATGAGATCCTTAGATTCAACTAGCCAAGTGATGAGGTGTACACTTCTTGGAAAGACAAGTACATAATAGTTGATCCAAGTGAAGGTGACAACATGCAGGTGGACGATGAAGCCCAATATATTGGTTGATATAGTTGAAAGTGAAGATCCTACATCACCAACATCAAAAACAACAGACTCTAGATGGCTCACATCGAACAAAGTTGAAGTAGTTGTAAGTACAAAGCGGTCAAAAGACAAAATTTGTCAAATATCTATTGTAAAAAGAGTGGTTATCACTCCATTAGCTATTTTGTCTTTTTAGTGAGTCATTAATTTTTTCCTTATTCCAATTGATCCGAAGCTTGTTGCAATCCTAATCTATAAAAGGATTCCTAAGATCATTGGAAAGGGCTGGAAAATTTGTATTGTAAACCATTTGTAAAGTTTTCAGTCAGAAGGGGAAATATAACATAATTTTTACTAGATAGTGTAAGAAGTCAGAAATAAAGTTGAGAGATCTTTTGGAGGTTATCGAGATTCCAATCTCTCCTGTGTTATGTGTCATGTGAGTTATGAATTTTTTAATTCATTAGCATAGTCTTCTTTGTGTTTATGTACTTATTTGAGAGTTCTGATCTAGGATCAGATTAAATTAGGCTCTGATTTATGCATAGATTCAACTGACACATTGCAAGGATTCTATTAGTAGTAGGGGTTTTGGGATGGTTGTATTATGATTTGAAATATTTGCCGAACATTAATTTGAGTATACTGTATCTGAGTCAGAATATAGCCCAATGGATAAAGCACTGATATGAAGCTGATAAGTTTTGTTTTATTGCATATCTAGTTGCACACTGACTATGTTTTCCTATAAGAAAACATTTAAAATCCATTAAGTCTTCATTTGTATAAGTTTGTAATAATTTCTATCTCATGCTCCATTTCAAGGTTGATGTTCAATGGATAATTAGCCAATTATATAGTATCTCCCGGTCATGTTGATTCATTGTGAAATTACTGCTTGATAGTGCCATATTGGATATATCAATAGGTATAACTGGGTATCCTCCCCTTGTTGTAGCAGGACCTAAAGAGTAGAAGTATTAAGAGAGTGCTTGTCAGTTGGTCCTTTTCTTGTATGAACAAACATTTGGAGGTGGCTCCTCTATAAAATAATCATAAAGGGAAGAGGTTGTTGTTGTTTTTGTTTCTATTTGCAACATAAAAAGAAACCAACAAAATGGTGACTTTGCTGGGGATTATGTGTTTCATTTGCAATAAGTGAGTAAGGTTTCTCAAGTGGAGCTAGACTCCTGACCTACTTACTTTTCACTACCAGTTGGTTGACCATTGTACTATAGAGTTGTGTCTTTTCATGTCCCAATGAATTGTATTACTCTTAAGAATATATCAGGATAAGTGCTTCAAATATATTGATATTTGTGACACGTGAAAACTTTCCATAACAGAAATTTGTTACTCAAATTTATTGTGTATTTTCCTATCTTTTTCTTTTGTTGGGTAGTGAATCAAAGAAATCTCTGCATCAGTGCTAGTTATTATTATTTGATACACCATTTTCTGACTATGAGTTACAAAAATACTAGATCCAAGATGAATAGTCATCCTAAGAATTAATTGGAAAGTGAGATTCCAACCACTTCTAGAGCTGGGAAATCAGTGAACAAGAATGTTGTTGGAGTTACTCCCCAAGCTTGGAGGTAGAGAAGGAACATAAGAATGGATACTCCCATTCCTCCTAATCATGAGGAAGAAAATGTAGTAGTTGAACAAGAAGTACAATCATGATTAGGAATCTATGGGGAGTATTACTCTCAGAGTGAAAGGGTTGATGATGTCCCTAGATATACTAGAAAGATTCTCCCTAGTAAGTCTCAAGGACATGAGACAAGGTCTAGATCTAATAGTAGAGGTGAAGAGAATAGGAATTCTCCAAGTGATCCGATCTCTCCCTCTTCTAAAAGACCACATGCCCATCCCTAGAGAAGGGAGAGAACCATCATGGAAGAAAACTCAAAATATGAAGTAACTCTTGTGGATTCTGAAGAGATTTTTGAAGAGGTAGGAAAGTTGGAAAGAAATATCCGAGAGAAAATTTCCTTGAGATAAAAAAGAGAAAGAGAAAATGAAGAAAGAATCAGACATGCTTAGATTCAATCCGATCAGTTGAAAAGGCAACTCAGAGATTTGGAAGCAATGAATGCTACTGTTATACCTCAGAAATTTGAATATGAACCTGTTGTTCAATAATTGTATGACATACCAAAGCCCAAGGACAAAGGTAAACAAAAGGTAGAAGCTATTGAAGTAAAGGAGCCAATGAACAAAGGGAGTATAGTGGATCCCCTAGTTAAGCTAGATTTTGAATTTGAGAGAGCTAAAAGAGAGGGAAATAATAGCCAAGGAATTAGAGAAGGCTGAGTTGGAAGCCTCTGCTCTTGAAATGAAAACGAAAATTGAATTCCTTAGGAAAACCTCTGGTCCTCATCCTGGTCCTAAAATATCTCTGAACTTGGAAAAGAGTATACCACCACCTGTTGATTTTGGAAGTGCTACCACTTCAAATGCTCAAGGTAACACTTTATCTCAAAAAAATCCTGTCTATATTGAAAGGTATATACAATTTATTTTCCTTGGAATCCCTAGTTATCCCAATGAAATTCCAAAGAAGATTAGGGATAAGCTTCCTAAATTTGTAGGGAATAATATAATAACATGTGAAGAACATCTAAAGCATTTTATGGATATGGTTGATGACTATGAAACTACACATGATGATGTTATGATGAAATTATTTGTGCAATCACTAATTGAGGATGCAAGGGACTGGTTTAGAGGATTGCCCCATGAGTGCATTGGGTCCATGGATGAGATGAAGGAATGTTTCAGGGACCAATATGGGGAAAATACTAATGAAGGGTTCATTTTGAATGAGTTCAACAACATTAAAAATAACCCTAATGAAGAAGTGGTGGAATTCAATATCAAATTCCAGAGGGCAATGCAAAAGTTTCTACAAGTAATGAGATTAGATGATAAGGTATGTCTCACTACCTATCTTCATGCTTTTGATGCAAAAATCAGTTATTTGTTAAGAGATAAGAACCCTAGGAATATAAGGGAAGCATATAAGGTAGCAGTCAACATTGAGACAAATAGAAGAGTTTTTGGGAAAGTGGACAGGAGAGAAGATTGGAAACCCACTAGGTATAATAAGAAAGAATCAGATAAACCTGTGAGTTAAAAACCTAAGGAGGATGATAGCCTTAAATTGATTTTGAATGCTTTGAAAAATCTAAATCCTGGAGAGAGTAGTCATAATAGGGTTCCAAACAATAATAAGCCTTCCTATGGAAATTAAAATAGACAACCTAGGATGTAGTACTATCCTTATAATACTCAGTGGAAAGATGAGAAACCTATTATCCCACCAAATAAGGATAAGTTTGATGAAAAAACTAATGATCCCCTGCACAAGACTTCTATAAATATGTGCAGTAAAAACCCCTGGTGTGTACCTTGTCAGTCTCCACACAACCCTAAATATTGTGTTATTGCTGCCAGAATTTTTTCCACTGAGGAAAATGAAGAAGAAGAAGAGGAAGAATATGATGATAGTGGTTGTGCTATGACTTCCTCACTGTTTAATGAAGAAACATATTATCAGCCTGATGATTCTGATATTTAGGATTGGGAAATTGATAATACAAGATGCAATGCTAAAGGATGTGATGAGACCCCTATTTTGAGAAGGCCATCTAATGAAGAGATATATGAGATCACAACTAATATGGTTGCACAAGCAAGGGGTAATTATGCTCTAAGAAACATAGTAGTTGGAAAAACTGCTGGTATCTTTATCAAGGATACCCCAAATAGTACCAAGAGGCCACAAGAAAAGGAGAAATGGGCTAAAGGTACAAATAAGATTTTAATTAAGAAGGGCAACAAACCTACTAACCCAAACATGTATATAGAAAAGATAAAGACACCAGAGACTTCTGTACCTCATCCCAAAAAGGAGGACAAACCACATAGGGGAAATGAAGCTAAACTGGCTACTCAAGAAGAAGATGTGGATTGCACAAATTAGAAATCAAACATTTCTGATATGACATACACCCCTATGGATATGGGACAACTTTTTTCTTAGATAACTGTTAAAGTGCCTCTATTAGAAATGACAAGGATATGAGAGAATAAGGAAAAGACTTTGACATGGGTGAAGAGTGTTAGTTCTACCAAAACTATGGGACCAGAAAAAAACAAGAAAGTGTCAGACACTAAGGATAAATCATCAAAGGAATTAGATGAACTTGTATCAAAAATTCCTCAAATTTATTTAGATATCAATATTGTTAGCACTATTGCAGAAACTGTCCATCCTTTTTTCCTAACATTGTTAATAAATGGAAAAATGTTGAAGAATTGCATGATTGACTCTGGGGCATCCAACACTGTTATTCCTGTAGAATTCATGAGATCTATTAACTATGGGTCACTGGGAAAGCTTTCCCTAATAAAATGTTAACTATGAGTGTATTGGTTGTAGACATTCCTCCCCAACATGGAATGTTATTGTCAAGAAAATGGAGTGCATCTATGGGGGGAAGCATTCAATGTGATTTATCATTTGCCACTTTCAACATAAATGGTGAAAACATCAAAGTATCAAGGGAAACTAGAAATCCTCATATGATTGAGGAACAAGATGATAACAACATGAATTATTTCTTGGGTACTGAAATGGGGTCATTTCAAGTGCAGGAAAGTCAAGCTGTAAAAGGATCATAACCTGCATTGTTGTCAGAAGATGTAAGTAACTTATCTGAACAAACTAAATTATGGGTAATGTATTTTGATGGTGCCAGTTCTAAGTAGGGGGTTGGTGGTGGAGTTTTGTTGATATCTCCTTTTGGAAAAACCTTCAAATTTTCATTTTCTCTGTTGTTTAATAGTACAAATAATGTGGTAGAATATGAGGCTCTGTTGATAGGTCTGATACTAGTTGCAAGATATGGAATCAAATGCATCAGAGTTATTGGAGACTCTGAGAAAGTGGTATCTCAAATAAAATCAAAATATTCATTAAAGAACCATAGACTGAAGTAGTACCGAAATGTAGTATGGGATGAGAAAGAAAGTTTTGATGCATTCGGGATTGACTGGATGAATAGAAGCCAAAACAGAATGGCAGATCTATTAGCTAACATTGCTTTAAGGCTAGAAGACATTACCTTTGCTAGAATCTCTGAGATAGAAGTTCAAACTAGGCCTTCAATACCTGACAATGTGGATAGATGGCAAGTGTTTGATGATGATGTAGATATTCTTAGGTTCTTGTATTGTGAGGTAGGTCTTGACAACAAAGAGATATATTTCACAAAGTATGTGAAAAACATTGATGGAAATGATACTATCTTAGAAAAGGAAATATTGCATTTGAAGTCAAATAAAGTCCCAAAAGGACCATTTGTTTTGGAGAGTGCCTTTGATAGTAAGGACAAACCATACTCTGTTACATGTGTAAATAGATCTAAAGATTTTAAGGAAGTTAATGTGGGAATAGAAGAAGTTCCTAAGAACTTATTTATTGGTAAGAAAATGTCACCCAAGGTGAAGAAGGATCTAACTGGTCTTTTAAGGAAATACAAAAAAGTGTTTTCTTGGACATATGATGACCTAAAGGCATATAATGAGGAACTGTTTCAACATGAAATTCCATTGAAAGAAGATGCCAAGACCTTTAGGAAAAAGAAAAGACCCATAAATCCCACCCTTAGGCCTAAGATGGAACAAGAATTGAAAAAGATGAAAGATGCTAGAATAATCAAGCCCATTAGGCATTCTTCCTAGGTTTGTAATCTGGTCCCTATTAGAAAGAAGAATGGGGATATCAGGTTGTGTGTGGATTTTAGAAATTTGAACATATCTTCCTTAAAGGATAACTATGCACTGCCCAACATGGAGAATATGCTATAGAGAGTCACTAGATGTGAACTTATGTCCATGATGGATGGATTCTCTGGGTATAACCAAATTATGGTTAAAGAATCGGAGCAGTTTAAGACTTCTTTCACCATGCCATGGGGAACATATGTGTATGTGAGGATGCCTTTTGGTTTGATGAATGCTGGGGATATTTTTTTGAGGGCCATGGATGTTGCATTTTCAGAATTCATGCAAAAATTTCTTGATGTCTATCAGGATGATCTCATAGCCTATTCAAAAAAGGAAGAGCAAGATTGTGAGAACTTGGGAAATTTTTTTGAAAGAGCCTTAGAATTTGGGATTTCTCTGAATCCCAAGAAATGCATCTTTGGAGTGACAAAAGGTAAGTTATTGGGTCACATTGTTTCAAAAGAAGGGGTTAGAATTGACCCAGATAGGGTAGCTGCTATTGACAGAGTGCCCATCCCAAGAAATGTCAATGGAATTCAATCATTCTTCGGACATGCAAATTTTCTCAGAATATTTGTCACTAACTTTGCTGAGAAAAGTAGACCAATTTCATAGATGTTAAATAAGGATGCTAAAATGGAATGGGATGGGGAGGTGACCAAGTCTTTTCAAGAGATTAAGAAAGCTATTAAGGATGTCCCTATCTTGAGAACTCCTGCTTATTCAAAGCCCATGAATATTTTTTCATTTGTATCTTGTCACACTATTGTTGTTGTGTTATTACAGAACAATGAAGAAGGGTTTGAGTAGCCTATTGCCTTTTTTAGCAAAACCTTACAGGCTACAGAGCTCAAGTATGATATAACTGAAAAGAAGGCCTACGCATTAGTGAAAGCTTTTAGATGTTATCTGATAGGTTCTATTGTAGTGGCTTATGTTCCCTCAACAACAGTTAAGGACATTTTTACTCAACAAGAGGTATCAGGAAATAGATGTAGATGGATAAATAGGATTCAAGAGTTTAATATATAAATCTAGATCACTAAACTGGTTATAGGAATGGGTTTAGCCAAACTGATGGCTAGTGAAAACTTGGATGCTAATCACATTAATACCCTAGAAGAAGAGCAGAGACCTTTCATTGATAACCTTGACCATTGTGACTGGTACACTAACATTATTTATTATTTGCAAAGTAATAATTATCCACAAGGAATGGATGAGAATAAGAAAGGAACATTAAAATTGCAAGAAATCTATTTCTCCCTGATCAGAGATGAGTTATGGTGGAGGAGTCCTGAAGGAATTTTATTGAAGTGTGTTGATAAAGAAAAAGCAAATAGGATCCTGCAAGAGATGCATAATGGAGTGTGTGGTGGACATTACATGGCCAAGACTACATCACATAAGATTTTGAGAGCAGGGCTCTAGTGGCCAACTATTTTTAAAGATGCTTATCAACTGGTTAAAAGATGTGATGCTTGCCAACATTTCTCTGGTAAGCTAAAGTTCTCAGGTAATGTACTTGTCACACCAGTGGAAGTTCAAGCCCCTTTTCAGCAGTGGGGTATTGATTTTATAGGAGAAATAGCTACAAAGTCCAGTGGAGAAAATTCATGGATCATTGTAGCTATAGACTACTTTACTAAGTGGGTGGAAGCAATTCCCACTAAGAGAGATACAAGTAAAGTGGTGATTGATTTTTTACTAAAGGACATAATTACTAGGTTTGGGTGCTTGGAGAAGATAATCTCAGATAATGCCATGTATTTTAAATCTATGGAATAGGTCAATTTTTGAATTGAATATGGTATTCAGACCTCTTACTCTACACCTTACCACCCACAAGGGAATGGCCAAGCTGAATCCACCAATAAGAGCCTCCTCAAGATTATTAAAAGAGTTCTAGATACAAACAAGAAGGCCTGGGATTCAAAGTTAACATTGGTTGTATGGGTAGATAGGGTGACATCAAAAAAGGCTATAGGATGTGCACCTTTTGACCTGGTTTATGGGATCCAAGCAAGATTGACCCAAAACAATTTGATGTAGATGTACAAGTTTGTTCAGACTTATGATGATGACATTGCTAATGACATGCAATTGAGAATTGATGACCTGGTGGAGTTAGATGAAGCTCGGAGGGAAGCTTCTGTAAAAAATGCAAAAATTCAATTGCAGGTGAAGAACTTGTATGTCAAGAAGGTAGTCTCAAGAAATTTTGATGTGGGAGACTATATTCTCATGTGGAATGCCAGGTTGGAAGATAAAGGCAAGCATGGAAAATTTGAACCAATTTGGCTGGGACCTTATATTTTCCATGAAAGGTATGGGTAAAATTCATATTTATTGAAAAATCTTACTTGAAATATTTTAGAACTGCCAGTTCATGGATAGTTCTTAAATTTATACTTCTCATGAAGTCTAATTATCCATGAACGTTAGGTTTGTGTATATAGTGTGTTTTTGTAAGTTTGTTTCATTTTGTCTTAGTTTAGTTTTGTTTCCTGTTGTGTGGGTAGTTTTGTTTTCAAGTAGGTTGGTTTGCTTCCCCAAGATTCTGAATTCTTGTAACACCTACAGGAGGTATTCATCCCTAGAAAGAGCCACTATTAGGTCTATTCAAAAAAATTTCAAATAATAAGTCCCTGGTCTATTTTTGCAAAAATGTCTTGTGAAGGATACTTGAAAAACCCTTGTTTCATGTCTTAGAGTTTAAAATTTGGTCCTAAAACCCTAAGCATCGAATAGGTTTCTAATTTCATGTTACTTTTTGCCACTTAAAGTCATGTCTCGCATGGGTTCCTTTTAAAAATGTTCAAGTTCATTAAGTTGTCGGTATCCTAACCCCATGGTCCCGTATTATTCCCTAAGTTTAAAGTTCGCAAATATTTTTATTAAATTCATTATCTGTCAAGCTAATATGTTTTGATCTAATGACCCACTTAATCACTTATTCCTGAAGTGCTTGACATCTACTATTTAAGCCATTAATTCACCACGATGCATGTCTTTGGTGGGTCTAATGGTCATAAAAGGTTTCAGTTAAACAGTGGGCAGATTTATTTTCATCAGATGGTAGACTTAATTGCTTAATCCCAACATGATCAAGATCTATCCATTAAGCAATTAAGTATGAGTGACACATGTCTTTGGAGTGACGTGGGCTGTCTTGCAAGAAGTATGGTGGAGATTAAAGCATAGACAAATCTAATAGTGGACTTAATCACTTATGCCTAAGATGCGCAAGATCTATCAATTAAGTGATTAAGTGATGTTGACATGTGGTAGTTGGTGGACCCAGGTATTTTGAATAGTTGTTGATTAAAGTGCCGACAATTTTATTTTGATCCAACAAATGACTTAATGTCTTATCCTAAAGATGTGCAAGATCTAGCATCTAAGCCATTAAGCAGTGATGACGTGTGTCCAAATGGTGATGTGTATTCCACTAAAGGTGAAATTGACCGTAGATTAAAATGTGGAAATCTTGTTGAAGATCTAACGACTAACTTGCTTAAAGGAAAAGTGCACAAGATCTATCACTTAAGTGATTAAGCCGTGATGCCATGTGTCCTAGTAGGTCTGGTTGAGGTCATAAAATAAGAACTAAAGGTACTAGAGCATGTACAAAAATATCTGACAGTCGGCTTAATCACTTAAAGGCAAAGTGATCGACATCCAATGGATAAGCGATTAAGTCGTGGTGATGCATGGAAGAAGGAGTGGGTCATGTACAATGTAGAAATAATGTTAACGAAGGTGGAGTTACTGAAGAGATCAGATGGATCACTTAATGGCTTAAAGAAAAGATGTGTGAGATCTAGTGATTAAGCCATTAAGTCATGTTGACGTGTGTCCAAGTTGATGACGTTGCAGCTGCAGTCAGTAAACTCAAGGTGAAATAATTTGCAGCCAATTTAAGATGAATCTTCTAGTTGACTTGATCGCTTAAAGGAAAAGTGAATGAGATCTAGCGTTTAAGTGATCAAGTCATGCTGACACGTGTCCCAGATGGATAGTTGTTTCTGGGAAGAGATGAGAGCCGTCAAATGAAGGAGATGTTGTTGAAGATCTACAGTCCATATTCAAAATTCTTAAAAATGATTGTTAGTGAGCCGTTAAGCCACAATTTTTGAACCAGGTGAATTGATTTTAGAATGTGTGGCCACTTCAATTCAATTCAACGCAAAAGACAAATTTGATTGAGGCCATATAATTCTTTGCTTAAACTTAAAGCTACCATAATTCATCGAAATTATTCAAGTGAAGATCAGAATTGTAGTGACATTGAGCTCTTTGCAACAAATTGCAGAATGGGTAAGTCTCTTGTGATATAGTAGAAATTCATTCTTTTAGTTAAATTTGAAAAGGTATCAGAATTGTTATTTTAATTAGAATATCATTCTCGTAAGAAGCCCTAGATTCAAAAAATGGCCCCTAGGATTGAATTCTCTGGCAAGGTGGAATATAAATATAGAAATGTGAGAGACGACCTTCTACAGAAGTTGATTGGGTCCACAAATGATGCTACCAAAATTAAGATAATAGTTGTAGTACATCCCTATTTTAGAGTGGAGGAAGGTTTGTATGATACACCAGAGCATTTTAAACTAGACTATTTCAATAGTAAGGCTAGGAAAATTTATAGTGCCCTGTGCCTTGTGCTAGGAGAAGATGAGGAAATGATAATGCCTATCCACCTCATGCTTATGGTTGTTCAGATTTTGCATCCCCACCTATCATTAGTTTTTGATTATGCTTCCTAGATTGCTGAGTTAATGCATGAAGGTTTGATAGGAATCACATATAAGAACATACTCAAGCCAATGGGGTGGTACTCTCTAATGACGTATATGATTTTTTTCAATAATGCTGACGTCTTTGAAGAAGAAATGGACCTCACTAAGTTTCAGGATGATGAGGATTTGCCTGTTCAATTGTGGAGTGCTGATTTGTCTTGGGACACAAAAGAAGCCAACTATATAAATTTTGAGAGATCTTTTGTTGCTAGGCTTAAATCACTATTATGTAAGAAAAAACCTAGAATCCATACATACATGATAATATTATTAAGGCCTTTGGAGTATGCCCCAGAATTAAAAATTTTTCACAATTGGGGTGATCTCATTTTGTACCTTGTCTCCATAGTTATTAGAGTTTATCGTTTGAGAGGAACCCCAAATGTTCTACCTTATAGAGTTCCATTGAAGATTGGTATAGCAAAAATTCTGAGGCAAATGGGTGGATTACAAGAATAAGCCTTGACAGGAAAGATGAAGGGAAGCATTTTCCCTACCCTCACCAGAGCCCATCACTTCATCATCACAAAAGGGGGATGGACCCAATATGACAAGTATTTTGAACCATACCATTTAGCAACATCGGTGTTAAGGTGTGTAGATAATGAAGGCTTCATTATTGACATGTTTAGGAAGAGGACCAAGTGCTTGGTACTTGATCACCAATTCAATTTCCTAGAGGACATCATAAGGAATGTGTTTGATCTAAATGACCAAGAAGTCAGGAAAGAAAAATGGTTGGTGTATAAAAAATATTTGGATTTTATTCACAATTTTGACAGATCTTATGATCATTTGAAGGTATTTTTTCCCTGGGCTAAGAAGATTGAGTCTCTGATGACAATGTTTGAAGATATCATGTAGAATCTTAACCAGAAGAAGAACAAAGTAATGGAGGGTGAGCCAGAAAAAGCTAAGGCTATTCTGAGTAAAATTACACAGGGAAGGGTAATCCCACCTGGAAATTATGTGGTTTACAAACAGAGAGGGTATATTACAATAATTCCTAAGATTCAAAAAACTTCTGACCAAAAGGGGAAGAGGCCAGCAGATACTAGTGCTCAAACAATGCCATCTCCAAAGAGGTAGAAAATGGAAGGAAAAGAACAATAAAGTGATGCATACTCCCCTTCTCAGTCCCCTCTGCAGATGGATGACCAAGATATTGCAAAGTAATTGGTCCAAATGGGAAATACAAGGCAGGTTTTTGTCATAGCCCATGAGCTACAAGAGGGAGTGCCAGAGGTACCCAGGCATGCAACTCTGGCTCTTACAGTAGAAGAGTTTGTAGGAAAGGAGCTGGACCCTGTAACCAGATAGACCAGTGAAGAATTTCTATGTGATGATAATTTTATTAAGGCTAGAGCTTTCATTAAATTCCTATGGAGAGCTCATATTGATGAATTCAAGGATAAGTGTCACAAATTGCAAGAAGCTCAGCCGAACCAGAGAAAAGAAGACATGTAAAAGGAATTCAAAAAAGAATTAATGACCAAGTTTGACAAGATAACCCCTGAAGAGGGCAGGGAGTTTGTGAAGAAAAAGGGAGTCCTTATCTTACCCCAAGGGGATTTGGCTGATTTCAATGTGTTTGATGTTGTGAGGAAGGAAGCCAAACCATTGCATGCTAGCGGGACATCAATTGGTGCCCAGTTTAGTGATGATCATGCAACATTGGAAATATGGTCCTTGAAGAGGAAAGATAAAAGGAGAACCAATGAAGATGATCAGGCTGAGAATGCAGGTAGCCTCATAATAAAAAGATTTTTAGATACTTTAGGGGTAGAAGCAGCTAACCTTACTTTGAAAATTGCTAAATTAAGCTTGAAGGTAGCTTGGAAGCAAGAAGATACTTTTAAAAGCCTGACACCAAAATATGAAGTTATCTTGAAGGCTTATAATGATGAGAGGATTAAATCTATCCAAAAGGGTGATAGGATTTCATTCTTAGAGGGAAAGAAAAAGCTCAATTTGTTCCTCAAAGGAGGATTTCACAGGATCCCCATCACCCTTCCTCATCAAGTCCTATTATTACTTATCCTCCTTCCCCTGCACCATCAAATTTTACCACACTAGAGGAGGTTGAGCAGGAAAAGGCCAAACTAATAGCTAAAAGGACAGAGCTGGAAAGGAAAAAGAAGGAATGGGTGGAATAGTCTATAGCCTTCAGAGAAGCAGAGGCATGGGTGAAGAAAAGTTATGAAGATAAGATACACAACACGCTTATGGATTGTACACATGAATTGGTGCCTACTGCCATCTATGCACAAGGAAAAACAATTGTTTGCATAATGAATGAGTACAATGCAGACAAGGACATTTTAGACTAATTGGTGAATAAGTGGAAAGGGAAGGGAGGAGAGTTGAAATTATTCAACACCACTTGTAAGAAGGAGAACAATGTTGATATTATTTTGACTAGCACCCATAAATGTGTGAAATGGCTCATGGACATGGACATAAGAAGGAGCATTGTCATAAGGAAAGTAATGGCCCTGAAGAGGGAATATTCAAAGGATAGATATGAAATGTTCCCAAATCTTTTTAAGAAGAATGGAGATATTAAGGGTGAAGCATTATGGCATCGACAAATGAATGAGGCACTTTCAATAAAAACCAATAGTATAATAACCTTGGAAAGTACACTGCTATTTGTTCAAACAGTTGAGATAGTTGGCAAGGCCCGAGCATTTTTTGCATTTTGGTCAGATGAGATTGAGAAAGAATATACCACCTGGAAGGAGATTAATAGTAGAAAGGATGAGATCCTTAGCTTCAACTAGCCAAGTGATGAGGTGTACACTTCTTGGAAAGACAAGCACACAATAGTTGATCTAGGTGAAGGTGACAATTGTTGGAATAGTCCCAAATGATAACTGAGAGGGGGGGTGAATCAATTATCAGCTAGTTTAATTCTTTTCTCCAATTAAGTACTGAATATCATTAAGCATATACACAATAAGATAACAAAAAAATAGAACACCACAATTTTGGTTATGGGGAAACCAAAATAGGTAAAAACCCCAGTGGCAATTAGCACCCACAAAGAACTATACTTGAGTATAGTAATCCATGTTAGAAGATCTTACAACTCTGTTAGGAGTTTATATTTACAATGCAATAAGTACATTGACCTGGTTAAGTGTTAGACCCTATTAGGAGAGTTTTACAAATAACCTTTTTAGGGGTGAGGACTCACTGTCCAAAAGTACATTGCTAAAATGATGAAGGCTGCAACCTTCAATAAAACAAATATACACTATATTTGATAATGAAATATTTGAATAGACCTACTGTCTTGATCAATTCCAATGAATTGTATATACTATGTGCTACTTCACATAGATCTTTATCTCATGAATGAAATGGATTTACTGTCCCAAAACAATCAGCATTCTATTCTGTTATTTTTCTGTCTATTTTCTTATCATTCATACTTGGTGATCTTCAAATGAACTGCTATATGTATCTTCTCCAAAAGAAATGATCTTTTTTGGCTAAAGGAATCCCTTCAATGCTTCTCTTGTCAGCTAAACTAATCACACAATATAATTATAACCGCACAACTCAAATCAAATAGATGCATCTCTTCACATAGTCATCTCCACAAAAATGCCCAAATGTCATGCTTTAGATGAAACATGATTAACGCCTTTAGTTAATTATATTTGACTCATAACTAAATATCAATTTGAACATGCATATCATACATGTAGGCATAATTGAAGAATCAATAAAATTACTGTTAGCTTTCTGAAATCAATCCTCTGAAACTGTGGCTGGTAAACAGAGTAACATAACTCAAATGTTATTGAACTTCTAAATCTACATGTATAAACATGTTGTAGTAACTATGTCTGAAACATAAAAATGACCGCGCAAGGCTTCCACATATCCATACTGAAAAGCGAATAGAGTTACTTTTGTATACTATATGTTATCATAAATGACAAACATACAGTCAACTATTTTCACAAAGGAAAATCTCTAACAATCTCCCCCTTTGACATTGATGGCAACATATGATTAAAAACACCATCAATCCAACAATGTCTTCTTTCCTTTTACAATCTTCTCAATATCCTCATCAAATGTTCCTCTTCACTACTGCATCTCCTTTGACTGTGTTTTTATTTTCATGACTATATGCTCCCCCAGAGTAGATGCTCCCCGTTACTATATACCTCCACTTTGACATCAATGGCAAAGGATGCAAAATACAAATAAGCACAGGTACTACTCCAGAAGTAGAGTAGTCAACCACTCATCAGTCACCAAGGACTGATGTACTTACTGAGAGTTCTAATTAGACTCAGGAAAGGGAATTACTCCTAGCTTCTTCCTAAGATACTCAAAAGTATGTTTTGATAAAGGTTTTGAATATGTCTACCAACTGATCTTTGGTACTCACATAATCCTGCTTCACTTCTCTTTTTGTAACTTTTTCTCTTAGAAAATGATATTTAATTTCTATGTGTTTTGTCTTTGCATGCATCACCAGGTTATTTGACATATTAATGGTGCTGTTGTTGTCACAATGGATGACAATGGGATAATCAATCTGAATTCCAAAGTCTTTAATCATTTATTTGATCCAAACCATTGTTGAAAAATTCAATCCGGCTGCTACATACTCAGCTTCTGCCGTTGACTGAGGAATACAGTTCTGCTTCTTACTTGTCCAACTAACCAACCTGTCTGCAAGAAATACTTCTCCTCCTGAGGTACTCTTTCTATCATCAACACAACCTGCCCAATCTGCATCTGTGTATACTTGAATTTCTACATTTTCTGAGTTAGGATACCATAAACCATAGTCTATAGTTCCCTTTAGATATATGAATATTATTTTTATTTCCATTAGGTGATTCTGTTTGGGTTTAGCTACAAATCTCCCAACATTGCCAACTATATTAGATATATCTGGTCTATATTGAGTGAGATATATGAGTTTTCCAATCATGGACTTGTAAAGTGTTTTTTCAACTGCTATGGAGTCAGCATTTTTAGAAAGCTTTCTTCCTATTATCATATGAGTGCTTACTGGCTTGCAATCTTCCATTTTGAATGTCTTTAATATATCCTTCACATATTTAGACTAATTTATGAATATACCCCTGTCTGCCTTCTTTACATTTAATCCCAAAAAGTATTTTATAGGTCCAATCATGCTCATTTCAAATTCACTCTGCATCTCTTTGGAAAATTCTGCACTGAGCTTGTCATTACCTCAAAAATAAATGTCATCAACAAAGATAGCAACAAGTAATAAGCCTTCAGATGTCTCTCTGATGAATAGGTTGCAATCTGCTGCTCCCTTTTTGAATCCAAAATTTGTTAAGTAGCCACCAAGTCTCTTGTACCATGCTCTTGGGGCCTGTTTAAGTCCATAGAGGGCTTTCTTTAGTCTGCATACCATGTCTAGTTTGTTTGAGAGTTTGAATCCTTTAGGTTTCTCTATGTAGAATTCTTCCTTCAAGTCACCATTCAGGAAAGCTGAATTTACATCCATCTGATATACTTTGAAGTTATTGAATGTTGCATAAGCTAAAAACAAATTTATAGCTTCCAGTCTGCTCACAGGGGAAAATGTATTAGAATAGTCAATTCCTTCTCTTTGCACATATCCTTTACATACCAATCTTGCTTTATTTCTTATCATTGTACCATTTTCATTCATTTTGTTTCTAAATATCCACTTACTTCCAATCACGTTCTTGTCACAAGGTCTAGGGACCAATTCCCATGTGTCATTTTTAATTATTTGATCTAATTCTTCTTGCATTGCATTTTTCCAATCTGAATCATTGCACGCATCTTCAACACTTAAGGGTTCAATTTGTGAAAGTAAACATACCTCTTCATCAATGGTTGAACCTTTTGCTCTGGATCTTGTCAGAAATTTACTGCTCTGATCTCCAATGATATCTTCTTTTGAATGGTATCTGGATGTATATTTTGAGATTTTAGGTGTGACACTCTCATCTGTGATCTTTCTTGACTTGGTTCATGGTTATTGCATGACACATCAATACAGTCAAACATTTCTTCTATAATTGTTTCTTTATTAATAGGTTGAGATTCATCTTCAATCATAGACGCATATTCATAATATCTTTCTTGAATCATGAACTTCTCATCAATCTTCACATGTGCACTTTCAATGGTTTTCTTCAACCTTAAATTAAAACATCTATAAGATTTTCTCTTAGTAGAGTAACCAAGAAAAATACCTTCATCACTTCTAGCATCAAATTTACCAACACCATCATCTCTCTTGATGTAGCACTTACTTCCAAAGATTCTAAAGTATTTTACTGTAGGTACATTACCAAACCAAAGTTCATAAGGTGTTTTGTCTATGCCTGGTCTTAGTTGAATTATGTTGATAGTATAGACTATTGTATTAACTGCATCTCTCCAATAGGTGTGTGAAACTTTCCCTTCATTCATGATAGTGCACGCTGTGTCAAGTATTATCCTATTTCTCCTTTCTACAATTCTATTTTTGTTGAGGGGTTCTGGGTGCACTTAGTTGTCTTTTGATCCCATGTTCTTTTTTGTACTCAAGAAACTTGTCAGAGGTGAATTCTCCTCCTCTATCAGATCTCAGACATTTTATCTTTAATCTAGTCTCATTTTCAACTTTAGCTTTGAATATTTTGAACTTCTCAAAAGCTTCAGATTTGTCTTTCAAGAACGCAACCCACATCATTCTGGATAAATCATCAAAAAAAAAAATATAATACCTTTCACCATAGTATGATCTTGTTTGATTAGGTCCACATAATTTTGTATGCACTAGATCTAATTTGTTCTCTGTAGCGTCCTATTTTCTTCTGAATGAGGTCCTCACATGCTTTCCCATCACACATTCCTTGCACATAGTATCAACTGGTCTTGGAATAGTAGGAAGGTCTCTTACTTCTTTTACATTACTTATCTTTACCATGTTGTCAAAATTGATATGACAAAGTCTTTTGTTCCATAACCAACTGTCATCCACTTTTGCAACAAAAAAACTTATTTTGGAGTTAAGCTGAAAAATATTACCTTTGGTCTTTGATCCTGATGCAATCATGCCTCCTTCTTTGTTGTTAATAATGTACCTATTGTTTTCAAATTCTAACTGATATCCTTTATCAAGAAACTATCCAACACTCAGTAGGTTATGATGTAAACCATCAACATATAGAACATCATCTGTCTTGTTCTTCCCATCTAAGGTCATATATCCTCTTCCTATGATAGGTTTGGGAGTGTTATCTCCAAATCTAACCATGCCACCTTTGTACTTATCTAGATATACAAATTTGTCTTTTTCTCTTGTCATGTGATGTGAACACCCATTGTCTATGGTCCAGTCATTTCTGATGTCTGCTTGTGAAACTAAAGCCAATTCTTGTGCTTTCTTTTCATCTTCAATTTCTATTTTTTCAATCATTTTTTCATTATCTTTAATTGCAACGAATCCAATTTCATCTTCCCCTGAATCATCATCAGTGACACCATCTTCAGCATGATAGCATTCCTTAGTATATTTGGGTTTGTAATCTGATCTGAACTTCTTGACTCTTGTGGGATACTGGGATGCAAAGTGGCCAACCTTGTTGCATGAGAAAAATTTGAATGGTAGCTGTCCTTCATATTTTCCTTTACCTTTCCTTTCTTTCTTAGCAATCATAGCAATGATTTCTTCTAATTCTGTATCAACTTATTCTTTCTCAATATTACTAGGAATGCTCAAGGATTTCTTACCATGGACTAAGGCTTTGAAAGTTGTTTCCATTTTAGGTTCTCTCTTCAATATTGATATCTCAAATGTAGATATTTTTTTGATCAAGGTTTCTCTTTTGAAGTCTTTTGAGAATTGCATGGTTTCATCCAAGATGTTTATCTTTCTTTCATTATATATTGTCAATGTAGTCATTAGTTTGTCCATTATATCTTCCTCTAAGATTTCTCCACCATTGTTCCTGATTCCTGAGACTGCTTCATTAATCCTCTGATTGTAATCTCTAATGTTTTCTTCAAGTAGCATCTCTAATTTGTTGTATCTTTTCTTCCATGTCTTTCTACGCGCATTCTTGGCTTGGATGTCTCCTTCAAATATGTCTTCTAGGTATTTAAAAATTGAATATGCTTTGTCTGCCTTCTTGATCTCAGAAAATTCATTGTTAGATAGGGCACTGATTTAGGCTTCTTTGGAAATTGCATTTTGGGTGAATAATTCCTTTTGTTTATTGGTAGAGTCTTCTTCGACTAGGTATTTCAAGGTAGGAACATAAATTGTGTGAGTAGCAACCTCATAGATCTCAAAACCAACAGACTAAAGATGTGTTATCATTTTGTTCTTCCAGTCAAGATAATTCTCTCCATTAAACTTAGGACCCTCTTTCTTGAAGTATGCCATTTGATCTACCTTTGTATGCACCCTAAAATGGTCGCCTAGACTTTGGGCCCCATTTCTCAATTTATCAAATTCCTGAATCAATATTTTCAAATATCAATTATATCAATTTACTTGATCAAATCATAATCAATTCAATATTTCTTAAGGTTTGAGCCTTATTTAATTTAAAATAAAAAAAATAAAAATAAAAAAATTATTTAATTAAGAGAACATGCTCTCTTTTAATTAATTAAAAATCTCTTTTAATTAAATAATAAAATCACTTTATCCTAAGCCTTTATTTAATTAAAAGGAATTTCCTCTTCTTTTATTTAAATAAAAAATCCTCGCTTTTCTTCTTATCCTATGTTGCACAAATAAAGCATTATTCTTATTTTATAAAAAGGGAAAAAACACTTTTTGTCTGATGTGGGACACAAAAGTCAACTCCTATTTTCCTATTGGAGGATATTTGTGCACAAGGATCAAGCTTCCATTTTTCTCCACCCTTGATTAAGAATTTTGCATCTTAATCTCAATGGTCCATTTCATCTCATTTCTTATAAAAGGAGAGCTCTCTTCTTCATTTTCATATCTTAGGTTTTGATGCTAATGTTATGCTGCAGGTTTTCTAGATCACTTTGGAGCTTTTTGAAGATTTGAAGCATTCTTAGCTTTTGCATCTACATGTTATCATAGTTTCATTTCTTGCATTATCATGGCATTCTTAGCTTAGATTTCCTTTATGCTTTAGATTAATTCA
>MU224422.1:5902309-5917657 GCA_018584345.1 Thuja plicata
GCTAAGAGCATTCTAAAAACCCTTGCACTCCATGCCTAGGGAGCTATGGATCGATTTTTGAGACCTCATTCTTGAGTGTTCTTGAATGTAAGGATTCATAGAAGTGTGACACAATTATAGCACACAACCTTAAGTTGTTAGGATTTCTCTTCAAGGCACTTGGCTCTGATACCAATTGTTAGAATAGTCCCAAAGGATAACTGAGAGGGGGGGGTGAATAAGTTATTAGCTAGTTTAATTCTTTTCTCCAATTAAGTACTGAATATTATTAAGCATATACACAATAAGATAACACAAAAATAGAACACCACAATTTTGGTTACAGGGAAACCAAAATAGGTAAAAACCGTGGTGGGAATTAGCACCCACAAAGAACTGTACTTGAGTATAGTAATTGTTGTTAGAAGATCTTACAACTCTGTTAGGAGTTGATCTTTACAATGTAATAAGTACAGTGACCTGGTTAAGGGTCAAACCTTGTTAGGAGTCTTTTACAAATAACCCTGTTAGGGGTGAGGACTCACTTTCCAAAAGCACACTGCTAAAATGATGAAGGTTGCAACCTTCAGTAAAATAGATATACACTATATATGATAATGAACTATTTAAGTAGACCTACTATCTTGATCAGTTCCAATGAATTGTATACACTCTTTGCTTCTTCACATAGATCTTTATCTCATGATTGAAATGGCTTTACTGTCCCAAAATAATCAACATTCTTGTCTGTTCTTTTTCTATCTTTTTTCTTATCATTCACACTTGGTAATCTTCAAATGAACTGCTATATGTATCTTCTCCAAAAGATATGATCTTTGTCGACTGTAGGAATCCCTTTAATGCTTCTCTTATCGGATAAACTAAGCATGCAACATAATTAGAGCCACACAACTCAAAATGAATAGACGCATCACTTCACATAGTCGACTCCACCAAAAATGTCCAAACATCATGCTTCAGATGAAACACGATTAGCGCCTTTAGTTAATTATCTTTGAGTCATAACTAAACATCAATCTGAACATGCATATCCTACAGATAGGCGCAATTGAAGAATCAATAAAATTACTGTCAGCTTTCTGAAATCAATCCTCTGAAGCTGTGGCTGGTAAACAGAGTAACATAACTCAACTGTTACTGAACTTCTGAATCTGTGTGTATGAACATAGTGTAGCACTAGTACAAAAATAGCAATATATGACCAAATAAATTACCAAAAATTGTAGATAAATGACCAAATTTGGTGACATGATCAGTGGTAGTTTATGGTCGGTCATTTATCTCGTGACCAAATTTATGACTAAACTATTTTAGTCATTTGTTTGGTCATATATTTAGTCATTAATTTAGTCATTTATTTAGTCATTTGGTTGTTTATTTTGTCATTTATTTGGTCATTTGGTAGTTTATTTGGTCATTTATTTGGTAGTTTATTTGGTCATTTGGTAGTTTATTTAAGACAATATTTAAGACAATTTTTAATAAATTCTCTTAATTTGAGACAAAATAAAAGTTGTGTATTGTCTTAAAAATTGTCTCTGAAAGAGTGTCTTAAATTATTATCTTAAATAATTGTCTTAAAATTTGTCTTAAATGATTGTCTTAAAAATTGTCTTAAACTATTGTCTTAAAAAGTGTCTCTATAAGAGGATGCAGTGGAATTGAACCACCATCCTCCTGCTTGTGAAGCATACGCTCTTCCATTGAGCTAGCACCCTTTAAAAACAATTAATACCCTTCAAAATCTAGGGTCTTAAAACATCCTTTGTTCTTTAGTGCTCTTGTTTGATCTGCTATTATCTACCTTAGATATGGTGCTCTATCAATGAAACGTGATATTAACTTTGTGTTTGTTGTTCTTTATCATAAACTCAAGCTTTCTTTTGTTACAAAATGCTGCTATATTATCTTTTCACACATCTCCCTGTTCATGAAAACCCTTTACCATTGGATGTTGTTGTTTTCTTTGTATTTGGAGCTTCTTCAATGCTTGGATTTGGCATTCATTTCAACAAAAAAATTGTTGTTCAAGACACTACTATTACACTGAAACTTAGCTTTTCTTGATTAAAAAAAATTCCCACTGTTCCATAAAAATTGTTGTTCATCTCATGATCTGCTGTTATTATGTGAATCTTTATCCTCATTTCGATATTTAATGCTGCCCTTGATCCATTAATGCTTCTCTTTCAATAGAAAAGTGATACTCATTGAAAATGAACTTTGTTCTTTCAAGGCAAACCTCTACAACCCTCATTAATCTTGATGTTACTCATAATTTACCTTACTAATAATTGATTTCATGATGTCTGATGAGGATAAATGAAAGCCTAATTTGTCTAACTAGACTTTTTTCAATGCATGTAATGATCTTTTGAAAGCCCTGAATGCCTTCTAAAATTAGTGATTTGAAAAACATACAATTCAAAAGAATATAAACTGTACAGGTGAAAGAAGATGAAGATAACAACCTAGATTGAACTATTTTGAGGCTGTGCAATGTGCTCTACTCTCAGAAAGAACTTATGTTTCATTTTGAAAGCACACTGACAATGATTTATCTCCTGAGCAAAATGCCTAATGTTATTGCCAACAAAAATTCAATCTTTGTTCTCAATATCTGAATGCATTTAAAAATTTAGATAAATGCATATTAACCCACCATTCAAAGTTCTGATGATGTTAACAAATTTCTTTCTCATGCTAAAAATCCAACCATCAACAACACAGTTTGTCACACAAGCTAATCAATAAACAATGCCTTAATTAGAAGAATGGGAAGATAGCTCGAGTCTTGAAAATATGCATATTTTTGACATCCTTTGTAAATTTTTTGACTTCACTCCCTAAGCGCCTCTGCACTTTCTTCTAATTCTTGTAGCTGTAGTTCAACAAAAAACATCAATTCATCATGAAGATAAATATATATCTCAAAACTGTAACAAAATAACAGTGTGATTTAATATAAAGAAAACAACAATTTGATTTTACAAAACAAATCTGTTTAAGGACCACTACAATTATAATTTCATCCCAATATATTCCTATTAATTTATTAAACTGTATAAAGTAAATATCCATCTAAATGACTATGATAGTATGATCAGTTATCTATGATGAGTATTATTATACGAGATGCCCATTAAAACCATACACTTGAAATCCAATCCCTACTCAAAAAAGTAACATAGAGGGAATCAAAAGTAGTGAAGATTTTGACATGGACAGATCCCTATACCTTTTAATCAATCATTAAAATTTTAAAGTAGATGAAGATTATATAAACTTAACTGAAAACCAAAAATCTGAGCTGCCAACAGAGAGAAATTCTAGATATGACTGGTTCAAAAGTTTTTTAAAAATGATTAAATAGAAACAACCACAAACATAAATGCTTATCTATAAATGTTTGTCTCTTCTACTATGTGGTTTAGGTGTAGAAAATGTAAATAATGTTTTGGTGATAACAACCTAACAAAAGTGAGGAAAGGGGAACCATCATCCCCACATTAGCCAAAGTCCCCATTTTTAAGATACCAAAAGCACCTGCACATGTCCCTAAGAACAATAACAAGAAGATGACACTAATTTAAATGAAAACAAGATGAAAATAACAACATTCCAATATCTTTATTCATGGATCAATGTATAGAACAAAGAAAATGGACTACAATATACAGACTCCAGGCAGGTACAAGTTAGGATGACAAGCATCTCAAAGGGGCAGTGAACTAGAGGATTGACTAAACTATAGAAGTAGAGGTGTCCAATGAACTCACCTTGAAAAGGGAGATGTGGCACTTCATTATTTTCAACCAAGGAGTGAATGAAGTAGAGGAAGAAAAGAATCTGATCAATCAAGGGAGTTGACATGTTCTCTTATTTCCTAATTTCCTTAAAATAATAAATGAAATTGAATAAGTGAACTTAATGTAAGGCACATTTATATAATTACACCAACATGTGTTCCATGCAATCCCATGCAATCATAATGAATTATTTGGTTTCTTAAGATGTAACCTACATTGGCGTCTAAATGTGTAACCCCTACACCCTCTTGCCCTCCCCCAATATAGTTGAGTTCACTTCAGGCAACAAATATTACAACACTACTAATTGAAGAAATGTTAAAGGCATAATATTATTCCACCAATAGCATATAATATAAAGGAAGAAATAATATTAATGTTCATGAGCAAGCAAGAAAAGCTAAAAGTAACTGAAATTATATATCATTCACATAGATATAAAGCTACAAAAAAAATAAGACACAATTCTGTATAGAAAAATATATCCTGCTCAAACTGATAATAGTTTTGGTGTCTCAAAAATTTAATTGACCATCTAAAGGTGTTTTCAGGATAAATGAGCATAATATTGCAAGACAAAGGCAACAAAAGAGTGAAAGGGGTAGAGGACCACATCCACTATGAACAGAGCAGTCTAGTTGTTGACAGGATAGACCAGTTTGTGTCTCAAACTAAGGTGAGGTTTCTTCCATCAGGTGGTCATGGAAATATCTTAGAGGTAATTCTTTAGAGTGCAATGTTATCAAACCTATGTTAGTTTCAAAAATTACTTTCAATGGTGAATGGCAAGTTTGGACTACTCAAGAATCCTAAATGGGTCTTATAACAGCGTCATGGTATGATTTGGAGAGCATTGTTTCTAAACAAATCTATTTCAGTTTGGATGGGTTTTGAGTTAACACAAGGGGTGTCTTGAAGTGTCCTTATAGTAGTGGAATGAATTCCTAACCACCCATTGCAAGGAGAGCCCAATGATTCTTTTGCATGGGTAGTCATAACATGTTGTTTTGTGTTATTTTGGAGTTCTTAAGACTCAGGAGGATATCAGAGGTTAGTGATGATAGACTAATCATCATTTCATGTTAAGCACATGCCTAGGAGGGTAAGGTGTTTGTATTTATAGGTTGATTGTATAAATCAAGATATGCATTGATTTAAAGTTTTCCAAGGCATAAAATTTGGCTATAAGATTAGTACCTGCACTAAATGCCACTTCTGCACTCATTATCTCGTTTATCTTATTTGACCTTTTCAGTACACTTTTATTACTTTCAGTGGTACTTGTCTTTGCTGAAGAAGAAGTTGTGGGGTATCTACAAAATTCAAATCCACAAAGGACATAAGAATTTTATTGAAATAGCAGTAGCTTAGGACAATACTAGCACCTAAAGGTGCCTTCTAGGAGCAGCTTAAGTGAAAAAATGACATAAATGAATTTTTGACACCTCACTGCCATTCTTATAATAGAAAAACCTTTACCTTGGTGGAGGTTGAGTTTCTGCTCAAGGGAGAACAAAAATTGGATCCTCAGTGCATGCCTGTGATGTTGGTGTTGGTTTGGTTCTAGCATAAACCCAACAGAATCTAGCTTCTCACCATGTGATTTTCCTAATTGGTGTAGAGTATCACTAGATCATCAGGCAGATTCTTTCCTTGAAGAAGAAAACACGCTCTCAATCCATCTCCAAGAAGATTCATTTCAACTTCCATCACTGCTCTCTGTTCATTAAAATATATAAAATTGTGAAAATCAACCAAAGATAGAAATTTCTCTGCAATTATTGTAGATACAATCCATAAACACCTTAAGTGACGTAATATTCAGAAAAAAATATTCTTTCTATTATAATTTTTACGTTCACCATGCATCTTTACGAAAATATATACAAAGCTCTCCAAAGTGAGAGAAAAAAAGAATAACTTCTAATAATAAAAGTTCCGACCTTCAAACTTGCAACAGTTGCAGATTCTGGCATGTCAATGAAAAGCTCTAGGATTGTAAATGACTTAATGCTTAACTTCTCTCCACAGTTGATTTGAAATTTCACTGTCAAAAGCTACTACTTCCAATAAAAGCTAACAAGTTTAGCTAAAGGGTTATATTTTTCATGCATCATTGCTAGAGATTAGATATCATGCATACATCCTAAAAAAGGCAGCCAAATATTTTGAGGATTAATTTAATTTAATGAAAGAAACAATTATGTGCAAGAGTCTAGCCATGTTAGTCGCCTTCTTTCTTGGATGAATGTTTTGAAGAACCTGCAACTATTGTTGGTGACGATGCCACACTTGAATATTTTGCTAAAAATCAAACACCAAATCTCAACTGCAAGGTAATAAAAAGGATGAATAAAGAGAACTATCTACGAGGAAGGGTGAAAGCATCATGCAATGATGACAATGATTACAAGTGAAAAAAAATTAACATTGATTTTATAAATAGATCTGAAAATGAAAAAGCATATTTACCTTTGCAAATATTTGAAGCACAAACAAGAGGTTCACCATCTACTCCATTACTATCTGAACAAGTTGCACTTGCAGCACTTGCATGCAAATCTGAGACAGAAGAAAATGTTTCTTTAGCTAGCCTCTTCCTTTTGTAAGGTGAACACATTGGTGTCCTTTTCTGTGTGAAGCCTTCTCCAGAATCAAAAGATCCACCTTTTGACAAATAACCAATTATAATGAGCATTGTACCAAAATGAAACAAATCAAATTATTTATTATTGCAAGTGATCCTTGGCAATTCTCTCAATTATGCTGAATCGATTAAGAGAAACATATATTCATTGAATGAAATTGAAACTTTTTAAATATTATTGATGACTTAAAATGTAAATTAAATAATTTTTTGTTTCATCTACAATGTAAATAGACAAATTATAGCAGATGTAATTTTCACATAGCCTAAAAGATTAAAACAATTATTATTTTAGAAACACCCCAAAGAAGAAATAGGCAGGAAATAAAACCTTTTAGTGGTAACTAAATTATCTTACTATGGTCTACCACCTCATATTGAAGGCAGCTTGTAGGAAAATACTATGCCAAGGAAAACATAGCAATAGAAAAAAATACCAAAAGTGACAGAGTCAAAAATTACCTGTATTGGACATAATTTCAGAGTGCTTGCCCTTTCTGGAAGAAGCTGAAACTAGTTTCCTGACCTTTGACAATGATCTTCTAAGTTTAGCTCCCTTGAAATATGTGTTTTTGAACAAATTTTTTGTATTTCTAGATGGAGTGGTACATCCAAAAGAGTTTTTGACATAATCTCTACAAGATTTTATTCTTTTATTAGGAGAATTAAAGAAAGAATCTTGGGGTTCACTCCGTGCACAAATAGGTAAAGCCTCACTATTGCTTGAACTAACCAGTGCAAGATATTTTGTATCTATAGACATGGGTGTATCTTTATAATTGTGTTTAATAATGACTATTACTTCACCCCAGAATGAACACATTGGAAATCTAAGAGACCATCATACCAGTAACTATTTTGAGTATATTTATTTATTGTAAATGGCATTGCAAAAAGAAAAAAGTATTTTCCTTGAAGACTCTCGATGATTTCATCATTGGACTTCAGTTTACCTTTGTAGGGTAGAAACTTGAAATTTCCACATCCATCATCATTGTGTATGATTGTGTTAACTTTTGGTTCTAGTATTGGTGCATTTTTATCCCAACAAGAAAGACATGTTCCCTCTGAGAGAAGGTAATAAAATATTTAAGAACGACACTTGGCCACATAAACAATAAGACCACATAAACATTAAATGTTGGTTTAGGTAGTCACCAATTGGATTATCTTTGACAATGCTCGATTTTCTTTTAAATGGACCATCTCATACAACATTCACTGATGTAGGCTACACTTTCTAAAGAACAGTCAAAGCTGATAAACAAGCAAATTTCATGAACAGTCATGTGGCATTATATTTTGGTGATAAATAAATTTAGGAATGAAGTATCTAGTGTATCTTATTTCATTTAAACCAATTTTTGAGCCCTACCATGGATCACAAAGGGAGATCCATTAAGATCTTTTAAAATAGTTACAAAACCTTCCTTGTCTAGGGTTTGAATATATTTTCCTTGATAACTCAATTTCTAAACATTGAAAAAATCTAAAATTATGGGGAATAATAGTTCTTTTATTCTTATTGTATTTAATTCTTAGAGACTATTTCCAAAGGGATTCTACATCGAAGATAGCATATATTGATAATAATTTTTAGAAAGCAAAGAAAATATATTTGACTATAAAATGAGGAAAAACTACTCACTGGCAGAAACTAGGTGAGTCTTGTTCTTAATTTGGAGGAATATAGCCCTGCTGTTGATACTTCTATCTCATTGTAAATCAATAATAATAGGTGCATGAGTTGCTCTATTTTCTCCTATTGGCTGCTACATATAGATAAATGAAATGTGGTAATGCCATGTAAATTCATCAAATTGGGGGAAAATCTACTCCTATTCTTGATTAAATTTAGCATCACACTCATTTTGAATTGATGATAAAAAATAAAGAGATATAATGTGTACCAGTAAAGGATATCCAATCATACTGTTCAATACTGATGATTTTCCAGCACCCTGTAGAAAACAGTGGTCAACTTGAATCACTATGCTTGCAAATAATTGTAATTAAATAGACATACAAAATCAAGAATGACGAATTGGCCCGGATGCCCATGACAATAAAAAGTGCTGAATGGGACTATCCTACATCCTAAAATTGATTGATTATAAATAAATCAGATGAGGAACAAATCAACACCCTATTTTCCTTGAGGGATAAGGATGAGGCATATGGCACATGTATAAGGTAGGAAGGGCACATCCATGATAGATAAATTTATGGAAATAAAATTCATCCCTTTTTTCCATGTTGTGGGGTATCCACTATGGGCATTCAGCTGGCAAAAAAGATCATCATCCAACTATTCATGATGTTGTGTAACAGGCAGTGGACAAGCTTCTTGTCACTGTGAATTCCGGTGTGGTACTAGGGATGTGGGATATCAACACTGACAGAAAGAAGACAAAGTTCTAGAAATCTTGTAAGATCTTCACAAAGGGAGTATAAAAGGAGAATAGTCTGAGTGAATTCCTGATGTTTGTCTATGCAAACAACAATGTATTTGATAATACCTTAGTAGCAAGGCTAGTAGATATCGATGAGGGAGTTGCATACTTTGATCATATGCATTGAGCTCTATGTAAATTTTATTTTTATTAACTAAGGGAGTTTTCCTCATATGAAAACACTTATCTTTAAAAAATTTGTCAATGGGAATGGAAAATACAACTACCAATAGTTCCAAAAAAAAAGTTAGCAAGGATTTGCACATAATATTTAAACAATAAATATGCATTAGATACCTAGATATTCGGTAACCAATAGGATGTAGTTTGAATTCAACATCAGCGCACAATCCTGTGTCTATACATTTATAATAGCTAACAGATGACCTAGAGGGAAACATAATAAATTAATAATGGAAAACATACTTTATAATAAATAATCAAAATGTCTCTTCTGACAACTTATTATCAGGAGATTCAGGACTTTAGCCACACTTGCAAATGGAATCATGTAGTAACCATTTACTTCAAAATTTTCACAATCTGAATACTTTCATCCTCCCATTCAAATATCTGCTTTCTCTTTATGGTTTTGGGAATATAATGAATTTGTAGGTTCTTTTGTTTCCATTCAGTTATTATAAGTAATAAATTCCACATAATCCACAATGTTCAATTTACAAAGAAAGAATTATGTCTAAAACATCCATATATCTTTCCAATTTACTGGGAGTGGCTGTAAATTGTAATCCCATATTTTATGTTAATATATCCACATGCATGCCCAAACTGCTACAATAACTTCATGATGAAAACCAAAATGGGCCAAGGAAGGACTTCAATGGTTTTTTACTTGTTTATGTTCTCTACAAAGGACTCTGTTCGTGCTTATAATAAAAGAAAAACATTTTTTTATATTAAATAGGATAAAATACCTACGTGGAAAGGTTTTAGAGAAAAAAAATCTTGACTTGAAGCCATCTCAACAACATGTTATTACAATAGAAAAACACCATCTTCCCCAAGATAATCTAAAACAAACTACATAACCATACTAAATTCTGAACTATTTTCAGTGTGAGGTAACCAAATTGAGTTTTTAAGAACAAAGATTTCAAAAAACATTCTTACCATGGTAAGTGCCAAACACTAAAAAGTATCATTACGGCCAATGATGTCATTGCGGATAGTAATGATGACCAGTCGTAAGAAATCATGATTCTCGTTTAATAAGAATGAAGTCACTATGTATCCAACCTAACAAATTTCAAATGTTCAAATTTCATTTAACTTGCAAAGAATTTGGATAAAAATTAGGTCCCCATAAAAATGAGCATATTACCAGTTATATTCCCAAAATAAGTATCTTTATCTTTACATTAATCATCTCAAAAGAACAAAATAGGAGGAAATCAACTTCTTCTCATCATACATTGGACTCCAAAGCTTGGTTGATTACATCCAAGCACACTGAACTAGACCTTAAGAACACACATGTTGAATATGGTTAAATTCTTGTTGCTAAGAGAAATAATTAAGTACTCTAAAAACAAATGCACCCTTATTGAAAATAAGAAAAATTATAAATAATTTCGTTCTCTTAAGAAAATGCCACACACATTCAAGATAAAGGAAGCCCTACAATTCATCAACATTGGGATGGTAAATCCTGTTAGCAAAACCTGCAGATGGTGATTTATATGGGTATGCCTCTGGTATTTTGATGTGAACCTGCCAGACTCCACCATCATAAGGGCCTACAGCTCAGTATCATCTCATAAATGAAAGAGTTGATCGTATAAAACCCATTAATGAAATAACAAATATTCTTCTCATGACAAGGGTATGATGGTGGTCTACATGGTATGCCACATGTTTCGATGAGATATTTATTCAATTATTTCACTATTGATTTGATTCCAGGGATTTGATCTATTTCTAAGAATTGATATAGGATGGCACATGAGTTGTTTAAGTAGTACATTTTGTTGGAAATAAGCCACATCTAAATGAAAGATGGGCTGATCCTATAAGAGCCAGTAGCTTAGTGGTAGAGTACTCCAGTGGTAGAGTCTCCAGCAGAAAATGGAAGGTCCTAGGTTTGAATCGTAGCACAAAATGTGGATGGTTAGGGTATGCATATTTATTGAACTTATGTGTTTGGTTGTTATTGATGTCAAACCTGGTGATCCAAATAGATCATAGTATACAAAGAAATTGATGCCATTCCTGGTGTTTGAGTGTTTGGTTTTCATAGATCATAGAAACAACACATATGTTCTCAGTCTTGGTGGTCCGGACAAGACGTGATATAGATATAGCATATTAGTATGAATGACAAGTGTAGACAAGATAGTGGAAGCTAAGTATTGTAGAAGTTTTGTAGTGTGAGAGTATTTTCAAGTGTGCTTTCTGAAAGATCCTTGCTCAAGAAATTAATGATGATTGTGTGAGGAGTTGGTTCTCATGACCACCCCTTTCATTTCTTGGAATATAGAGATTGCAACTACAAAGGGCTTATAAAAATTTGCTTAAGAGATGGAGAGGTTGTAATAATTTTCAAATATGATCAACATGGTGAATTGTGTGACCCTCAAACACACCAGGTCTTTTACTATGGTATGCTTTCTCATCAAGTTAAGCACCCAAGGGTTTTTGTATATGTGTATTTGGTGATGTTTCTATATTTTCTATTAAGTGCCATAGCTTTCACCCATCCGATCTTCTGAATGTCCCTATGCAGAAGATCAACTTAGTGTATGACTTTAGGGCTCTCCAAAATGGCAGTGTGCATCTTCTCAAGAAGTCTCCTTATCCCCAGGTATCCTTCTACAATGTTTCTCACAGCATGGATGATATTTTTGACACCCACTTCCCTACCCACCTCCAACTTATTTCACAAAGTCTATTAACATTTTTCACTTTGTGGGATGCATCAATACTCCATAGAAATGCATTGAGCTATGACTCCCAATATGCACTCCTTTCAACATGGAGTGGTATGCTGTTATAATAAAAAAAATAAGCATCAACTATCCTTGGCTCCAAACAATAATTTCAAGTGAAGGTTGTATGCTACGATTATTGTGAGGAACAGATAAGTGGTATGAATGCAACTGTCTAGAAAAATCTATTCAGTATCTAATTTAGGGGGAGAATTCATCCCAATTGTAATTTCCTAAGCTTTGTTCTACTTTTCTATCTTTTTATCCTCATAGCCAACAAGGAGAGCTATCGTTCTTGTGTACTTTCATGCTTCACTATAACATGAATTGCACATTTTAACTAGGGATTTGTGAAAGGTTTTAGTTGAGGTAATTGATGTTCCTGTTAATTGAAAACCACACTAATTGCATACCATCTTTTGTTGATTCAAATCCAGTTTTCCATGCTTCCAAGTAGGGTCTTGGACTTATTACTACTGTGACTATATGAGGATATCGTCTCTACACTATATAAAAGTTTGAGAACCTAGAAAAACCTAATAATTAATAAACAATTGACTTTTAAAATTAACAACTTGAAATCCACAAGCCATGATATCATGCACAGTTTTCTAGATTTTTACTGTAACATTTTTACCATCATCTAGAAATCTATGTACACTGACTTTTAAAATTTAAAACCCTAGAAAAGAAATTTATTTGTAAAATTCTCTAGATATTCCAAAATAACTCACCAATTATAGATTTCTAATGCTAACTACTCGGAACATTGGAACATCCTTCAAGTGAATGCAAAAACAAGAAATACAATACCAAAACCAAAGCAGTAGGAAGTATAGAAAGAAGAAAAACACTTTGTAGTGACACTAGCACAACTATCATGAGATTTAGTTTGTAAAAATCCAAAAGGGGGAAAAATTCTACTTGGATGATTAAATTTTCTCTAGAATCCACTATAACTAGACAAATACAATCAATATGAAGGAATGTATGCATAAATCTAATCTTAACAACTCTCTTGCAAGTGTCAAGAGTGACCATCCATCCAAAAGTAGCTTTCCCTCAATGCTCTATTGCAACAAAGGCTTAACTTACATAATTTCTCTTTCTATGAAGGTAAACAAGAGTGCCTTTCCTCAAAATAACGGATTGCCAAAATCACTAAATAAATTCTTGAACTTCCCAACTGATAGAAATTAAATAACTGTAACTTCTAGACATTGAAATAGATTGTAATTTTTTTTTTCCAGTTTTATCACTACTTACATGCCATTTGCATTCACTTCTTTGCTAGTACTATAGATAGATGCCAAGGTGACGGGACTATAAATAGGGGCAAATTTACTAATTTGAGCCAAAATAGTTATCTTAAAGTTGCGTACAAAATTGTTTTCATCCCTAGGATGCTATGGATCACCTTGAGTCTTCAACAACGTTATACATGCATCTTTGATTGACAAAAATGACGTCAACACTAAAACATGTTGGAATTGAATTCCTTGACTAAACCTGATAGAAATTGACCTTTTAGTTTTAAAATAGGATTTGCATTTTTGCATTTTTGGATCAGTCCTCCCTAATTAGAGGATTTTGGTGTCCAAAATCTTAGAGACCTAAAAGATGTGAAAATTTCTTCCCATGGTCATCTTTGGAATACTATTTTGCTTTGGATGAAATATGACCTTTCAACACAATCAACTAGGTTTCATGGAGTCTTTTGTGTTTGCATTTCCTTCTTTTGAAGTACTATATCTTTCTCAATCTCCTCCATTGGTGCCATACTTTAGTGGTCGTAGATTGAGGTCTTCCATGGATGGTAAAACTGCTTTCTCCTTCTCATCCAACATCAAAGGCTTGAAGTCCTATGTTGTCAAGTTTTTTAAAGTCCCTTGTACCTGTATAGGTCTGGTTTGGTGTCAAGTCTAGGGTTGCAATGGCTCCTTGTCTACTAAGGGTTTGCTTCAAGCAACCTTGGTTTCTTGTGGGTCTTTGTGCCTGGGGTGGACTGTTGGTGAACCCAAGTAGGTCCATGGGATGCTTGTTCAAAATAGAATACCAACATTTAGAAATAAAAATATTCTTATAGGCCCAATTTTGTCCTAAAGTGAGGGCTCTTGACCTCTTTTGGCTCATTTCTTAAACACAAGTGGGAAAGATACCATTTTTTCCCCCAAATTTCTATTCATGTTCTTTTAGGTTGCTGCATTTTTCTTTGAAGGCGAAGGATGTGTGAGAGAAAAACCTACGCCAAGAGGAGAGGAGATGCACGAGGAAGATTTATTTATCAAAGGTTTTGCAAATGTGGTAGTAAGCTAAATGAGTGGGTCATGGGGTGAACTCCATGGCTAAGTGCATTGGAGTCAGAGTAATATTAGGATGGGTGACCTTTTGAGAGTCTTGATGCTTCACCCATTTAATCATTGGTTAGATGCAATGACTGCCTAGTGGACCATTCATTCTCATGAGAGATGGGTTTGTCTGAATTGTTACTCATAAAATATTGATCTATGAGTTTGAATTAAAAAATATGTAGTTTCATCCTAATATAAATGTCATCTACTTTTAAATATTGTAATTTGTTCTATTTTCTAGACCAAATTGGGTTGGCAAGACTGTAATTGCATCACACAATTGTTTTGAGAATTGTTTGTGTGCTAAAAATGTGTCACACTTCTATGAATCATTACATTCAAGGTTGCTCAAGAATAAGGCCTCAATTATCAACTCATAGCTCCCTAGTCATGGAGTGCAAAGGTTTGGGATGGAGGCCCTCATATTGACTTAGTTGTACCTATGCAAGTACACCATGAAATGAGAGATTCAATGCATAAAAATAAAATCTATTCTATATGATTGCAATGCATGAAAGAAAATTAATCTAAATGATAACAATGCAAGATTAATCTATGAAAGGAAATATGCAAGCTTAATCTATGGAAGAAAATATGAATTTAATCTAATATGAATCTAATCTACATGAATAGCCATGGATGCAAGAAGAAGAAGAAGACAAGAAGAGAGAAGTTGCAATGTCCAAGCTTGAGTGTTCAAATTCTCCTCCAAAATTGCTCTCCAAACCTACAGCATAACAATACATAAAAATTCTATATGAGGATGAGAATGAGAGGTTTCCTTATATAGGAAAGTGAACGGTTGAGATTAAGAGGCAAAAAAAAATGAGCAATGGTGGAGATTAAATCTTGGTTGATCCATGTGCTCATGAAAAGCAAAAAGCCCACCACTTAGAAATATGTGATAAAAAAAGGATTTTTATTTAATTTATTTTCTTTTTCATCAAAAGAAGAGCTTTAAGTGGGGATTTTTATTTATTTAATTAAAAGAGAGGTTTTGTTTATAATTAAATAAGTTAGAATAATTTTATTTAATTAAATGGGAGGAATTTAATTTAATTAAATAAGATGAATTTTATTTAATTAAAAGGGAGAAATTTAATTTAATTAAATAAGATGAATTTTATTTAATTAAAAGGGAGA
>MU224422.1:5918196-5933529 GCA_018584345.1 Thuja plicata
TTGAATTAGAAGAAAAGAAGTGGGGTGAAAGCGAATGAAAGATAGAAGTTTGGAAGAGGTGGAAAGAAATGGAGAGAAGAAAGAGAATTTGCCTTAAGAAAGAGAATGCCCCAAAATTAATCAACTGTTTAAGATAATTTTTTTTGATTGAGATCATGAAATAAGATAAGGAAATACAAATCAGAATGTGATCACAGTTGATTAAAAGTCCACAACAAAGATGAAGGAAAAACCCTCTCAAACTCATAATGCAGCCTAAAAATGCAAACTAACATGAGGTCTAACAATGCAAGCTACATGAAAATGCAAAGGTGTACTTGTAATAGAGAAACTGTAACATAGGAATTTGTGTTTATCATTATTTAGAGAATGTTAAGGAACATATTTTCATCATTGGGCCATTATTAACAGACATCAGAAAATCACACAATCATCACTAGTCACAAGTGCAACTATGAAGTTATGAATATGATTTATATCGGATTGGAATGTGGAAAGATTCTAACATAAGCATCAAAGACATAAAGGTCAAGATGACTGTGATGTTAGCTTACCCAATTTAATATAGCAAAACCACGCTCGCATCAAGGCATAGAGGCCAGGATGACCAGCAAAGTGGTTGTGCAAAAAAATTTAACCACAAAGTAGGAAGCAAATAAAAACATGGTCCATGACCCAAGTCCTCTAGCTATGCATCACAGAGAGACTTATGAGACAAGGACACTCAACGATAATTAGTAACAGTTAGCACACAAAGAAAATATCATGACATAGCTCAAGCATGAAGTGTTGCGCTTAAAAATTTAAGTGTGTTAACTGATACTAAGTTCCGAGGATAAGGATCGAATGCTTGTAAGCAGGTAAGATCACATGAAAAAATGGGGTAAGACCAAACTGATAAGTGTTGAAAAACACTCGATGTCAGGGGTTGTATTGAAAAATACAGTTGTGGTGGTGTTAAAAAACACCATTTGTGAGATGTCTTAAAGACTAATGTGTCCAAGAGACCAAAACTAACATAGTTATGCCCCCTAGAAAAAGACAAAGACTAATTCTAGACCAAGGCAACAAGGACAAGGCATGATGGAGAGAGGCTAAGTGTCGAGGATGCGCACTAAGAAATAGGGGTGCAAAGGCCTCAAGTAGCACCCATTTCCAGGTTTTCACCACTTGAATTTTATTACAATTTTTTCATTTTTCATTTTTTCATTTTTTTCTTCTTTTTTTTTAGGACTTTTTATAAATTTTTTTAAATTTTTCCTACCAAGGCGCCTATTTCCAGGTTTTCACCAAGGCACTTTTTCTATTTTTTTTGAATTTTTTTATTAAAAAAATGATTTTTTTTTGTATTTTTTTGAATATATAAGTTTTTGGAGATATATCAAAGCGCCTATGTTAGGTTTTCACTAAGATGATCATTTTTTTAGGACATTTTCTAATTTTTAGCATTTTTGACAATATATCCTTTTTTGGATTTTTTCAGGATCAATAATTATGTACAAAGGATGCCCCGAGACAGAATGGGCATCAAACTCCCAAGCAAGATCACATTGTGTAGTCCTAATGTTTAGCAAGGTGGAGGATAGGAGGGATTAGAAAGCTGGTGGAAGAGATGGAAGACAAGAGAATAAAGGAGAATGAAGGAAAGAAATCCTCAAAGGAAAACTCCTCAAGAGTACCCAAGCTAGGGAAAAGAAAGAAACATCATGTAAAGCACATTTGGACAAGAATGAAAGGCCAAGATAGGATAAGTCACAAAAGTGTAATGCAAGAGCAGGAAAGGATGCAGTTCAAAGGAGTAGACATGTCAAGAGGCTTCATAGCACCGTGTTTTACTCTTTCTTTCATTTTTTATTAGATTGAGACCAAAGGGGAAAAGGATAGCGATAGGCAAAAATGAATGGAGGAAGATAGATATGAAGGATAAATGTGAAAGGAATGAAAGAAAGGTCATCGTAAGATAGCTCACAAGATAGCCCAAATGTTCATGTATAAATCAGCATTATCAAGATCAAAGAGAGAATATAGAATGGATGAAAGATGTAGAAAAACTACACATGATGCTTGATTGCTAGGTTTTCATCACGGTACCTATCCAAGGTGCCACAAGGGAGTGGTTTTCACCATAGGATAAAATTATCTCTTTAATTTTTTTTCTCTATTTTTTTTTCTTTATATATATATATATATTTGAATTTTTTGGAATAAGATAAGATTTTTAGATAATGCTCCTCAAAAGGATAAACCATGATATGCCAAGGATTCAAAATGATATGCTAAAAGATGCTGATAGGGAAAGGAAGATGAAAGAGAAAAATGGAGGATAAGGTTTTATGCAAAGCGAGTGAGGTTGGAAGATAGGAGGAATAGACAAATGAGGGAAAAGGATAGAAGGTAGAATGATAGTGAATGGAAGGATTGTGAAAGGGTAGACGGAAAGGAAGGCATGATCAACATCAATACACACCTTGAAGGGTGGCGAGAGGATGGAGGAAATGTGAATGAAGGAATATATGTAGGAATATGGTAAATGGATAACAGAGGTTGCGGTTTAGGCGCATGAAATGAAAGAATGTTTTTGGAAGAAGATGAAGTGGAAGCCTTTGGAAGCTTGAATGTCAACTTCACTTGTTTCTCAACATGAGACTCTTTCAAGAGAGACTTTGGAATCCATATAGTCATAGGATTTTCATTTCTTTTTTATGATTTAGAGAGAATATCTTCAGTGATGGATTTTAGAACCCATACTTGTCTTGTAGTTTTCTTCTTAGATATCTCTTTTGACTTTATGCCCCCACGTTGATTAGAGGAGACATGGTGATCTTCTTTTTTAGATGGATTCTTGTATTGCTTCTTCTTCTTGTATTGAACATTCAAGTTTCTTCCAAAAGACTTGGGATTTGTGGAGGAAGAAAAAGAATATGACTGGTTTAGATGGGTGGATGGATGAAAAGGATTCAAGGGTATGCATCTATGTTGATCTTGAGGAAAGATAGGAGATGGAGGGACATAAGAACCTAAGATGGATGATGAATTAGGAGGGTTAGGAGGGGAAAGTGAAGGGACATAAGGACCCAAGATGGAAGGAAAATGTGAAGCCCTTAGTATTGGTGGAGGAGGTCCAAGGATGGATGTGGGAGATGAAAAAGCATAATCAATAAGTTTATCAACATGTATATGACAACCAAGGACATCAGCATCTTTAGAGTGAGCATTAGGATTTTCAATAGGATTGTGGAAATCTTGAATAGGAGCACCTTCGTTGATAGGATTGTTTGAAGCTTGGAAAGACATAGGAAGAGTAGAAAGTGGAAGCAAACATGGAGTGGTAGAACAAGAAGAGGGAAGAATTTGATCTTGACAAGGATCTTTGGATAGCATAAGCACATAATGTTCCTCTTGATTTTCAATAGGCCTAATATTGGAAGTAACAACATCATTTTTAATAACCTTAATGGAATTATCATCTTTGGAAAGCGTAAGTGGGGTAAGGTTATTTTGATTGTCAATAAGCTCAATGGTGTAAGTAGTAACTTGATCTTGCTTAGGAGAATACTTAAGACATGGTGGAATGAATGAGAAAGGGTGTGCAGGATCAAAAGAACCATGAAAAGGATTGGATGACATGGAGGTTTCTGGAGCTTGATCTTTCTTTATGTTATTTTCTTTATCATTTTTAGATTCCTCTTGACATGGAGGTACTTCTAAGGACAAGAAAGCATGTTGGAATTGTATGGGAGACTTGGGAAGAGATGGGGAAGGATTAGCTGAAGTAGGCATTATAGCATATAAAGGCTCAGGCTCTTTAGGTTTAGCATTATTGAAAGTATTTGCACCCAAGTGAAGGTTAGCTTGAGTTTCTTTCAGAGGTAGCCCTTGAGAATAACTATAGGGAACTGCATGAAAAGCATTAGGACTTCTGTCAGATGAAGGATTTGTGGAAGATTTGGCAACTTTAGGAGACGTATGGGTATTGGAGGAAGTAGAGGATGGAAGGGAATCATCACAAAGAAAAGGTTAATCATTAACATGATCTTGATTGAGAGTGTAATCTTTATTTTCAGCATGAGAACTCTTAGAGGAGAGAATCTTATAGTAGCTACATTTATAACCAACGTGAAAAGTTTTCTCTTCCTCAGTATCATCCAGATATTGTTCACAAAATTCATCAAAGTATTTTTTGAAATTAGAGTTATATGGATCACCATCACAATCTATCCAATGTGACACCCTTTACAGTATAAACAAGCACACGATGAGGAGGATTCTTAGGAATAGAGGTGTCATAAGTATCACTATATTATCCATCATCATAGTCATCATAGGCATCAGAGTCATAATACTCATAAAAAATGGGCGTATCACTCTTCATGGAAGAGGTATCAAAAGGATTGTCACGTTGCTCATTATGGTATGTCTTGAAAAGAGAAGTATGACTCTTGGGAGAAGTAGAAGAAGAATGAGATCACGGAGAAGAGGAAGATAAAGACCTAGTGAAATAAGAAGACTTGGATAATGAGGAAAGATGAGAAGACTTATAAGATGAAAGAAGTTTGGAAGAAGGATATTGTAACATGATCGTGTACATGATTCTGGAAAAGACATCTGATTCATTCAATTTTTATCTTATTTTTTCCATAGATTCATTACTCATGTAATATCTATAAGGATAATTGGAGGAATAATACTCTTTGAATTGAGCAATGAGCTTGAGATCATATATTGTCAAGAGACCTTCCCTAACAAGATAGGGGAAATCCATGGTCCTGGAAGAAGAGGAATCAAGCATGGAAGTGACAGAAGAGACGAATAGAAGAAGGTAGACTAGATAATAAGAGGAAAAGGAATAGAATACGTGAAGATCTTAGGAAGAAGAGGAAGAAGCGTAAAGGAAGAAGAGAAATGATGGAAATGAGAGACTAGGAAGACATGGGAGATGTGGAAGAAAGAAGACCAAGAGTCATTTTGTGCAAATTTATACCATTTACATTCTTTTGGATGTTGAGCAACATATCATAGCACTTTTGGGGAGATATATTGAAGTTTTTATCACTCAGGAACTCAAATTTGTTCATTTTAATTGACCAACTAGATGCATTAACAAATTTTTATCATGAATTAGGCACGTAGGACAACAATTAGGGAGTTCAAGAAAATATTTGTCTTCAAATAATGAGAAAGGGAAAAAGCAACCTTGCGCATGAACAAGAATAGTGACATAGTATTCTACTCTATAAAGATTCTACTTGTGTATGTTCTCAAAAGGTTTTTCCAATCACGCACATAGTCCTAGAGAATAAAAAGTTGGTTCCACTATGGTTCTTAGTAATGGTTTGAATCTACAACTTTTACAATCTCAAGTAGGTGAAATCCAATCCCAGCGCACTGAGGTTTTGACACAGTATGAGAATTTAATCAATCAGGAGCTGCTGAGGAGATCTGACAACCCACAAGAAACTACACTTGTGGAGATTTCTTCCGCAAGGATATTTATATAGCAGTTGTTGCTACCATGGAAAAAATGGCTATTACCGCTTAAGGTTCCGTCCACATGGTTTACCCAATAAAGGGAGTGTCCACTATGGTTAACCCTCTCTAACAAGGAAGAGTCACAATATGGACCACATGGGGACTTGTCTTGGATTCAAGGGTTCCAAGTTTCTAATTCTTCCAAAAGGGAAAAGAGCATAATCCTCTAGCATCTTCACCTCACCCAAACATAGAATACAAGATTAATTGACCCGCTAATTTGAAATCACCTCACCCAAGGTAAATCAACAAAAATGACCACCAATCTCAAGAGAGAAAGTATCAATCAAAGTTGAAGACTAAACCAAGTTTGAAGTAATGAAAAATCCTTCCCTACCTACAAGGGGATCTATCGTCAAGAAGAGATTTGCATGTAAGACAAGAGAATGAAGCCCAATCTCTCTAAGATCACCATAAATAGTGTTCATATGGCCTAATTACTATGTGAAACATATATGCAAGAAAGCAAATATAGGTCCATTTTTAGAGCACCAATTGGAAATATGATCTATGAAAGCAAGAAACACTCAAGCTAAACACATAAGATGTTCATTATTATTTCCAAAATCCAAATGTTATAGAGATGCAACAAAATACCTCAAATCCAAAGCAATGTGAGTATTTTTTTATTTATCCATGCAAGTCCAAGCAATCCCCACGAACTCTTCAAAAAGCAAGACAAGCAAAAAAGCAAACAAGATATACAATGTATATTCAACTTATGTAAACCCTAGGATTAGATATGAAAATCAATTGTTAGGAGCAATAATAATCAGAAAATAATTCAAATGATAAAACACATCATGCATTGAACCATGTGAAAAATAAGTGCAAGCTAATCATTAATTTTTTTTTTTTTTTTTTAAGTTTGATTTTTGACCTAGTCAACAAGATCTGATTTGTTTGCTATGATTTCGGCCCTAAAAATAGAAATGCAAATAAGGGACCCATGTTAAAAAATAGAGAGCTTTCCAAAAATGTAAAATTTTTAGCAATGTTTTCTGATTTGTGCCCTAGGGACCCTATTTATCAAAACAAAATAGTTTTTACAGATCAGGATTTTAAGTCATTATTTGTCATAAAAAAAATAGAGAACATACCTCCTGTAGAATTCTAAGAGATTTCCAAAAATGTAAATTTTTCTAAAAAAATTTGCTGATTTGCGACCAGAAATGAATTTTCATGAAAAATCATAAAAAAATTATAAATCACAAAAAAATGATCTGAAAAATCTGATTTTCAAACTGAGACACCTGTGACCCAATTCCAACCCGCAAAAACATTTCAGACCAAAACTCCAAGCCGTTTGAGAGATATGATCAAATCTTTGAAAATCTAGGGTTTTTATCTCCAAGCAAATTTGCACAAGGGGGTTAGCTGCAAAAAAAATAAAAAATAGCATGTAAAGGTGGGTTGTCCCATGGTGGGCACCAAAAATGTGTGCTAAAAATGTGTCACACTTCTATGAATCATTACATTCAAGGTTTCTCAAGAATAAGGCCTCAAATATCGACTCATAGCTCCCTAGTCATGGAGTGCAAAGGTTTGTGATGAAGGCCCTCAGATTGACCTAGTTGTGCCTATGCAAGTACACCATGAAATAAGAGAGTCAATGCATGAAAATAAAATCTATTATACATGATTGCAATGCATGAAAGAAAATTAATCTAAATGATAACAATGAAAGATTAATTTATGAAAGGAAATATGCAAGCTTAATCTATGGAAGAAAATATAAATTTAATCTAATATGAATCTAATCTACATGAATAGCCATGGATGCAAGAAGAAGAAGACAAGAAGAGAGAAGTTGCAATATCCAAGCTTGAGTGCTCAAATTCTCCTCCAAAATTGCTCTCCAAACTTCCAGCATAACATTACATAAAAATTCTATATGAGAATGAGAATGAGAGGTTTCCTTATATATGAAAGTGAACGGTTGAGATTAAGAGGCAAAAAGAAATGAGCAATGGTGGAGATTAAATCTTGGTTGATCCATGTGCTCATTGAAAGCAAAAAGCCCACCACTTAGAAAGATGTGATAAAAAAAAGATTTTTATTTAATTTATTTCTTTTTTCATCAAAAGAAGAGCCTTAAGTGGGGATTTTTATTTATTTAATTAAAAGAAGGGTTTTCTTTATAATTAAATAAATTAGAAGAATTTTATTTAATTAAATGGGAGGAATTTAATTTAATTAAATAAGATGAATTTTATTTAATTAAAAGGGAGAAATTTAATTTAATTAAGTAAGATGAATTTTATTTAATTAGAAGGGAGATTAAATCTTTTAATTAAATAAAAATGATCAAACCTTAGGAAATATTGAAATAATTGAATTAATTACAATTTTTTCAAGGAAATTGATTTGAATTGAAAATGTTCCAAACCATTGATTCAGGAAAATGATAAATTGATAAATTGATAAATAGTCTAGGCGACCATTTTAGGGTGCATACATTGTTAAGGTGTGAGAGGTGTTGAGTTCTATGGAGATCAACAATCCTTGGAGTTTATGGAGGCAATCAAATAAGAGAGGTGAAATTTGGGAAAAGTTAATGATGGTGTTGAGTGCTATAGTCATCAATGCTCTTTGGAGTGTATGGAGGCAATTAATACAAGAGAGCTCAAATTTGGGTAAAAGTTAACATGGGCATGCATGGAATATGTTTTGAGTTTCATTGAACTTATTATTGACATGATTATGTACATTGATACAAATCGCCAATGTTTGGGTAAATTGATGATATGAATTCCATGGTAAAAAAAATGATAGTGATAGAAGCCAAGGAGCAATATTGCAAAAGGGCAAATGATCATTGTTGATTGTTGTAAGAAGATGGCTCATGGATGCTGGTGATAGAATAATTCAAGGTTCCTCCTAGATGTACTATTATAAGTAAATTGATGTACCTATGGTGGTGTATCACAATGCATCTAGAAAAATGATGATACCTTTTGGATCATACATTTGACAAACACGAGACCTTTCCAATAGATAGATCCTCACAACAACTCATGATATCTTAGCATTCTTATTGAATTTGAGTTCAACAAATTTAATGAAATGACTGCATGCAAATTTGTCTATGTCAGCCAAGTGTTTTAAAAGTAATATGGTTTAAGGTACTTAGAAATTGAGTCTTCGATAATAATATGATAATCTATATACTTTATTTTAACTAGCTAGACAAAAAATGATAAATAAATTATTAAAGTTATATACTCCACCTAGATTCATTGTTGTTTTCTATAGTTTTAGAGTTACCAAAATCTTCTAGAGAAGGGTTTAACTATAATCATAATAATAACACATTATTTTAGTAATACAGGTGCATCATGAACTTCTCGGGAGTGTTCCATTCTAATAGATGTAGTAGAATGAAGGAAATTGTTTCTTACTTTTAGTTTTTTAGAAACTCAGCAAATTTGCTTCCTAGAATGCCCAATACACTGCAAAATGAATTTAAAAGCTGATAAATTAAATGAAAATAAGATTATATCAAAAGATAGAGTTACAGTAATAAAATAATATAAACTTGTACCATGATGCATTACAAAACATGTCCTGAAAATCTTCAGCTTCGATTGGCACCGGGAAGGTGGAATAAATTTGATACCTTTGCCCTATTCTCTGCAAAAATAACAAGAACTTTGTTATAATTTTCAGATACCTGAAGAAAAATGTCCATGGAAATTGAAATGGACGGGAATGACATTCAAACCTAGATGGTGTGCACTATGTAGCCATTTTCAATAAGCACTTCACCAGCCAGAAGGGCCAAAAAAAACTTGTTTCCAACTTTTTCAGCAGGGTTTTTTTTTTTTTCTGCTAAAGACATGTCAAAAATTTTCTTTTCCCGCTATTCCTTTTGTTTTAATTTTTAATTTAAGATGCTTAATATAATTTTAATTTTTAATTAAAAAATATATAAATATTTAAGACAAACTATTGATTTTGTCTTAAAGAAATGACTTAAACGGCCTTGTTATGTAGTAGTGAGAGGAAGCATCTCTTACAATAGTTCGTTACCCGGATCGACTTGAACCTTGGACTCGACTTAGCTGGAGTTGCAATTGCTGCTCGGCACCTCTGGAGATGAGGGAACATGAAACATATGGTAGAGGAACATTATGAGATGCCATCACCACGAGCATCATGGGGAATGATACGAGAACCAAAGAGCATCATGCCACAGTTCCTTACGAGCTAAGTGATTCGTTCCAAGTGAACCTGACCCATTTCACATGCAGAAATTGAAACACCCTTTGTCGATGAAAACCAGGATGGAAGCAAACCAGTTCAAGATGGAGAAGCGTAAAATAATAGCAACCCAACCCCAATTCCTAGACACCTGGTTGCTGTAAACAGTGCTCTGTAATCACATCACATCACAGACGTTAAACCTCAAAAGTCCATTTGTGAAGGGATTTTAAATTGAGAATAATATTGGGGTGGGATCCTTTTTCACATCCCTCGTATGACACACAATATCAAATTTTTAGTTGAGATGAATTATTTGATTTTTAATTATTAATTACTTTTTAGAATTTGGAGATCTATAGAAAATGATATTACACTAATTAAGATCAATAATTCAACACTTTAATTTTGTACTTAATCATAATGAAATTAACATTGTAATCAAGGTTTATTTATTAAAATTAGTTTGGTAAAGTAAAATTTTGTAAATATATATTATTCAAATTAAAACAATTTACTTTTCATATTTTAATTATTAAATATAATTCAATATTTTAAAAGGAATTACAGTAGAAGGAGAAATAATTTAGCTATAACAAATTTTTCATAAGGCACAACACTTGCTAAAGTTTTTTCAAACGAGGTGGCAAGCAAAAATGTATTTAATCTATATGCAAAGAATTTGACTTCAAAATTGTCCTTCCCAATGCTTCACCTAAATATATTTGACTCAAAAAATACACAGTTAATAAGATGCAATTTTTGGATTAGATTATGTTGAATATTTTTGCATCAACATATAAGGTCACACGTTGTGATCCATCACCGAGATGAAAGATAGCATAAGAAGTATATGGAGGAAAATATCACAAAATAACTATAAATTAAAAATCATCACTATTTCCTTGCACATTTTTTTCCCTTAGCATTTCCATTATTATTCATTTAGTCATTTTTATTATAAGGGTGACTAATTATTTAGTCATTTATTTGGTCATTTATTTAGTCATTTATTAGATCATTTTACTCGATGACCAAATTGGTCAATTATTTAGTCATTTTACCTGATGACCAAATTGGTCATTTATTTAGTCATTTTAATTGTGATTTTACCCGATGACCAAATTTGTCATTTATATTTTTGAATTGCAAAAAAATGGTAGAACATGATCAATTTTAGTCATGTGGTTAAAACTTTTAGTCACTTGACTAAAATTTTTAGTCACCTAGTTATTTATTTTCCAAATTCTACTAGTGTAGTAACTATGTCTAAAATATAAAAACAACCGCGCAAGGCTTCTACATATCCATACTGAAACGTGAATATAGTTCACTGTTGTATACTATATGTTGTTATCAATGACAAATATACAGTCAACTATTTGCACAAAGGAAAATCTCCAACAACAACAAGGAGGTGGATGATGAAGCCTAACAGATTGGCTGCTACAGTTGAAAGTGAAGATCCTACATCACCAACATGAAAAATAAAAAAACTCCAAATGGATCACACCGAACAACTTTGAAGCAGTTGCAAGTACAAAATGGTCAAAAGACAAAATTTATCAAATATCTATTGTAACAAGAGTGGTTATCACTCCATTAGCTATTTTGTTTTTTTAGTGAGTCATTAATTTTGTCCTTATTCCAATTGATCTGAAGCTTGTTGCAATCCTAATCTATAAAAGGATTCCCAAGATCATTGGAAAGGGCTGAAAAATTTGTACTGTAAACCATTTGTAAAGTTTTCAGTCAGAGGGGGAAATATAACGTAATTCGTACTAGATAGTGTAAGAAGTCAGAAATAAAGTTGAGAGATCTTTTGCAGGTTATTGAAGAGGTTATCTCTGAGTACTTTTTGTATACTGAAATAATATTTTCTGAATTTAATACAAAAATCCAGATTCCAATCTCTCCTATGTTATGTGTCATGTGAGTTATTAATTTTCTAATTCATTAGCATAGTCTTCTCTATGTTTATCTACATATTTGAGAATTCTGACCTAGGATCAGATTAAATTAGGCTCTGATTTATGCATAGATTCATTTGACACATTACAAGGATTCTATTAGTAGTAGGGGTTTTGGGATGGTTGTATTATGGTTTGAAATCTTTGGTGAACATTAATTTCAGTATACTGTATCTGAGTCAGAATATAGCCCAATGGATAAAGCACTGATCTGAAGCTGATAAATTTTGTTTTATTACATATCTAGTTGCACATTGACTATGTTTTCCGATAAGAAAAAATTTAAAATCCATTAAGTCTTAATTTGTATAATTTTTTTATAATTTCTATCTCATGCTCCATTTCAAGGTTGATGTTCAATGGATAATTAGCCAATTATCTAGTATCTCTCGGTCATGTTGAGTCATTGTGAAATTACTGCTTGATAGTGCCAAATTGGATATATCAATAGGTATAATAGGGTATCCCCCCTTGGTGTACTAGGACCTAAAGAGTAGAAGTATTAAGAGAGTGCTTGTTAGTTGGTCCTTTTCTTGTATGAACAAACATTTGGAGGTGGCTCCTCTATAAAACAATCATAATGGGAAGAGGTCATTGTTGTTTCTATTTGCAACATAAAAATAAACCAACACAACCCAATCTCAAAATCCTACTGAGGGTTGTAACCTTACAATATGCTCCTAAGGATTGACTTTCAACAATCACTTAGACTCTACAAAACCCTTAACATGAAAATCTCAGTTTTAGACCTTGATTATACTAGGTCTCTAAACAATGTTTCTTCTCTCAACTTTGGAAGTAAACATGGGACCAAGAATACTCAATACTTGTTTTATGATCCTTCAACATGACCCTTACAAACCCCAAAGTATCAGACACCAACCCTACTCCTGCACCCTCAAACTATCATAGTGACACTTTAGCTTAATTGATCAATTTAGACTAGGGCCTAATGGAATGGTTAAAAGATGGCCCCATAGACTTGAAAAAGATACTTGATAGTCTTCTATAGACTTCAACTGATCAGTAAAATTCAAAAACTTGGACCCATAACACTCCTCAACTGATGTTGTATGCTAACTTGTCTTTCATTGGCTAAAAACATGAGTGATATTTAGCCTAGGGCATCAACACAGAAGCACCTAATGAACTCCCACACATGTGATTCTTTGGAGTCTTAGTGTACATTTCTTTAAATTTTATTTCATGTGGAGACATCAAATTCCAATGGTGAAAACACAAGTTAGGGCCACATCTTCATTGCAAACCCAAATTACTGAGGGTTTCAGACCTGTGGTCACAAAAGTCTCTCTAACTTGAACAAATAAATACCAAATTAACTCAAATAAAATGGAACAGAAAATAGATTCATCCTACAACATGGAAAAATCAATTGATCTAAAGGTTCAGTCTGGACACGACTGTACAATGCAAAAATGCTTAGAAAAATGTGGTTTTTTCATTCAAATTTGCTTTAGAATGTGTTTTTTCAGAACCTCTCAATCTTACAGGCTTCCTACATCCTAAATAAATTCTCTCAATTGATCCAACCAATTCAAATATAGTTATAACCATTGGAAATAGAAATGCAACTTGTCGAGAAAATTTTACAAGATTGACAACATTTTGTCAATTGTTAACAACAATGTGATTTTTGCATCTCATTAACTTGGGAATGACCCAAGACACCTAGAAATGATGAAGCATGTCCAAATAAGACCTTATAAATCCCTCTGGAACCTATAATATAAAAATCATAAAAGAAACTCTGAAAGCATGTCCAGTGAACTAAGGAATCCTCTGATTTATAAATGCACCAGAAGATCCTTGTCCACACAAGATGGACCAAACACATGTTAGAGTTTTATTACCTTACGCTTATTAATTAAATCATATTGATTTAATTATATAAGTTTCTATTACTCTATTGCTTAAGCTTCACTTAGGTGAATTATTAATTAATTCTTAATTAATAATGTGCAACCTAGTATTTTCCTTTTAGGGTTTCGTTCACCTTTTTAAGGTTGAACTTTGTAATTGTTGTTAAGGAATTCAGATAATATTTTTTCTCTCACCTTTTGAGTAAATTCTGAGTTTTGTTTTTTCCTCCTTTCGCTTCATTCTTTGTGACAGGTTTTTGCATGCACCTGGATCTTGGAGTTGAATCTGATATTTCATCAGTTTCTACATGGTATCAGAGCCTTGCTGTTGCAGCTTGTTCAAGTTTGTTTGGAGCTGTGGATCAAGCCCTCTCTTTCTAGGATTTTCTGGTGTTTTTTATATTGGATCTGGAGGGTTGCAATTTTTCAAAGCCATTTAAGCCAAAATAGACCTCTCCAATGAATTCAGAGGGTCGATCCGGTGAATTTTGATATAAAATTTGACCTATTTGGCCTCCGGAGCATCAGGCAAATTTTTTTTGGCCTCCTAGGGCCATATGGACATGTTTCCCGAGGAAAAAATCAACAAAATATATAAAAAAGGTTTTTTTTTGGTGCACAGGGGCGCGCCGCCACCGCGCCACCCCGGCACCACCCCGCCGCCTCCTCAGCTCGGCCCGCACCCGGCTCACCTCACCACGCATAGCTCACCGGCCGCTGCCACCGGTGAGCTGCCAGCGGCGCCGCCTGGGCCTCTGCCGCCGGCCGGGAGCGGCCGCCATCGGCGGTAGCCACCGGCTCACCACCGGTCAGCCGACAGGGCTGATGTCAGCTGCCGGGATTTTTTTCCGGCGTCTTTTCAAATTTTCTGGCGCCTTTTCAATTTTTCTGGTAACTGTGCCCTTTTTCCAGGATGACATCATGATGACATCAGCGATAGGCCCGTGACGGTCATACGGCCCTCAACTTTTTTGCCGTCACTGGTTTTTTCCAGAGTGCTCTTTGTTTGGACCTCCTGTCACATTTTTGGCCATAACTTGGACATACGGTGTCCATTTTCGCAAAACAAAATATCGTCGGAAAGGTGTTTTTGAGCCTGTCACCTTGGTGCAGGTCTCATTTCTTGATTATTCTTTTTGATGCTAGTTTTTGTGCCTCAAAGTCAAGGTACACAAATTTTCATTCTAAAGCATTTCTTGCTCTCTTTTTCTTTCAAGCTTTCAAAATTGCACTGGAATTGGGTTTTATCAATTGTGGGGGGTGTTCTTTCTTGATTTTCTATCATATATCTCAGAAAAACAATACATTGTATCACATAAAACAAAACCCCTTCTGCATCTTCTGTCTAGTTCTGAAAGAAAACATAATTAAAAAATCAGTCCAGGTACAGGGCACTATGGAAGACACAGCATCTGTTGAGCTTCTCACTCCACAAAATTACCATGTGTTGAAGCCATGAATGACCAGACTCCTCATGTCATGAGGTTTATGGTCATGCCTGGATTCAGTGCAGCCAGTTCTTCAGAGGCCTTATGAGGCTCTTATGCACAGGAACATGATGGATGAGGCAATGGGCCTTATTGCCTTGAATATTTTAGATGGGTTATTGTTCCACCTAGATGGCTTGACTACACCCAGGGATATGTGGGACAAGTTCTCCACCTTTTTTGGCACCATGGATCAGTTTAGGATTCTCCAGATAGATGCAGAGTTCACCTCCTTGGCACCTGACTCATTCACCAGCATTGAGG